>JAJJWX010002461.1:0-157570 GCA_023529315.1 Papaver bracteatum
CCGAGAATTTTTGCTAAAGTTTTTGAACTCCAACCAGTTACTTGAGTCCGCGAACTTGAGTAGTTATGTCTAAAAACGATGTTCGTGAACTTATTTAAATTGTCTAAGGAATTCTATTGCAAACCATTGCTTTATAGTTCATGAATCAATTCGAGTGAATCACATCGTTTTTGCTTCAATTGTGTCTTGTGTAGTACATAAGATCTCATACCAATTGAACAACTCTTTAACTAGTTCATTTGAGTCATTTGGACTAGTTATGGTGAAGAAGAATATGGTTGATATGAAATTTATAATTTGTCTAACCATTTGGTTGACTAATATTGAACCAACCATTGTACACATTTGGGTACAGTTACACAAACCCAAATCGTCAAGTACATGTGTGTATGGCAAGATAAATTTTTGATCTAACGGTTGAAAGATATTAGCTTGTATCTAATCAGGTTTTCATCTAACGGTGAATATTGAATGCTTTGTTACTAAGCTAACATTGATTGCAAACCCTGATTTGAAAGACTATATAAGGGAAAACTCTAGCAACTGGAAAACCTAATCCCCATACATTCGGTGTGATACTAGTTTGCTAAGATAGAGTTGATTCTGCTTTAACCTTTGGTTTTCTTCTTCTAAAACCAAGTTAACAACTTATAAACTTCATTGGTATTGTGAAGCCAGAGCGATACTATTTTTCTTGTAGTTGTGTGATCTGATCTTGCTATTTCTATCATATGAGTACAATTGTAATAATTGGCTTGAGATTTTAATCTCCGATATGCAAGATATAAAAGTAATCACAAACATCTTCGTCTCATCGTTTGTGATTCCACAATATCTTTTTTCGTTGCGTCGATTAAGACTATTGTGAGGTGATTGATAAAACTGAGTTGTTCTTCGGGAATATAAGTCTGGTTTTATTGATTGGTTCCTATTTACCTTGATTTATCAAAAGACACAACAAAACTCATAGGTTTATTCGTGGGAGACGAATTTATCTATCTTGTACACTTTTCTGTGTGAGACAGATTTGTTTGCTAAAGTCTTCGACTTTGGGTCGTACCAACTCTTGGTTGTGGGTGAGATTAGCTAAGGGAATCAAGTGCGCAGTATCCTACTGGGATCATAGGCGTAGGAGCATAACTGTACCTTGGATCAGTGTGAGATTGATTTGGGTTCAACTACATTCCAGACCGAAGTTAATTTGGAGTAGGCTAGTGTCTGTAGCGGCTTAATACAATGTATGTTTAATCTGGACTAGGTCCCGAGGTTTTTCTGAATTTGCAGTTTCCTCGTTAATAAAATTCTGGTATCTGTGTTATTTCTTTTCCGCATTATATTTTTATATGATTGAAATAATACAAGTTATGCGTTGATCAATCAATTAGAATATCCGACCTTATTGGTTGTTGATTTGAATTGATTAACACTTGGATATTGGTCTTTGGTACCATCCAAGTTATCTCTCTTTGATTAGAATCGCGAATCACACATTTTCTTGAGTAAATCAAATTGAGAGATTGAGATAATAACTCATTGAGTATTTGTATTTATTGAGTCTAGTTGATTATCTAGAAAACAACTCGGAGTTGTCCATACAGATTGCTAATCGAAATATTGGGTGAGGTTGTTAGACCCCCTCTTCTTCAAGAAGTAGGGTCCTTATCAACCCATCTCTTATCCATGTTCTCTTAATCATGAAACTACTACAAGTATATGCTCAACTATTGCGATGACAACCTAAAAATACAAAGAGTAACAATAAATCTAGTACTAAGAAATCAAAACCAGGTAAAACAATTTTCCTTGAGAAGAGTGTCAAAATTCAGAACCGAGAAACCAAAACTATCCCTGCATCATTGAAAATATTGAATTAGCATCAATCACTAGATCTCTTTGTATAAATTTATAAAGATCTACTTTGAAGAGAAGGAAAAGATATAAAGAAGTCAGCGAGAAATGTAGCCAAGGTGAATCTGCATTGATAATATATGTCTGCTGTGTCCATAGGAAAATCATACAATTTCAAAACATGGCTTCATCCTAACTTCTAACTGTTAACTAATGACCTGGTCCTATCCTACTGATCAAAATAATTAAGCTCAAACATAAAGATTCTCATGTTACCCAAACATATGATATGAACACTAAGTAATAAGTTTATCCAGCATCATATTTTCTAGCTCCGGTCCTATGGGTTATAACATATTAGATAGCCACCAATAACATACAAAAATTTGATGCTTTTTCAGCATATAAGCTTACACAATCGAAAAAGAGTTGATTCTTAACAGGATTAGTAGTTACTGATGATAAAGTTAAATGGTGAACCTTCCATCTCTAAGTAAAATGGAAGAATTAGTCATGAATTCAAGCTACTAATCTATATGATAAATAAACTCTAAAAACCTTATCAGTTCTGTGTATTGAAAGTTTATAATAGAGCATTAAGACCACATCACATATAAAGTGGTTAATCAAATTACCCTAAAACCTTGATTTTACCAGAAAATACTGACAAATTCTGTAAAACCAAAATTCAACTTGTCCAAAAGTATCAAACTACCAATGAAGCTGTCTTGCACTAGGTTTTCATTTTTACAAAAAACTACAATCGGAAAACAGATTCCACTTTCATGTAACGTTTACCTTGAACATACAGCTGCAAAGTAACAGCAGCAGCAGTAGCAACAACAACCACTTAGAGGATGAGTGAACTCCGAGAAGACCTGAAATTTGCAGAATAGGTCAAATTTGAAAATTTTCTAAGGAATATTTATATTCAGGAAAACATGCTCTCCTCTCCTTAAATATGGTGAACAACTAACACGACAAAAGGTCAATAACACAACATGTCATAACAATGACTTATCACCTCAACGACAAGGCGACATGTCATTAACGTACACAACATGTTAATTTAACATTAGCTTGAGAAAGTTGTGGTCAATAACACAACATGACACAGTTATAGACTTATAATTTCAGGTAACGTTGTGCATAGTATCACTGCTATACGTAGTCATCTCACTATAATATCACTTCATTTTAATGTCAAACATCAACATACTGCATTTTACTTAAGGCACATATCATGAACACGTTTAAATTAAAAATTTCACATGTGAAATTTCTATACTAGGTGATCACATCTTAGTATGTTAAAACTCACACCAGTATATCAAAACATAACGTTATGACTAAGAAGAAATATAAGTGAAGAAAATTAATTTTGTAGTATAAGAATATAGAATAAATAGTACCAAGGAAGGTGCTCTGTGATATTTCACAAGCTTGAGAACCAAATAACAATGAAAACTTTTCGATGATTCATAAACTCAGACTAACCTGCCCTCATCTCCTTCAATATGGTGAACAACTAACAAGGCAATAATGACTTATCACATCAACAAGGAAACAAACTAGAAAATATTTAAAATAAAATAAAAAAAATAATCAAACTTTGGATCTAAATTAAGTAAACTCTTTTTAAGTATCAACTCCATCCCATATCTTATCAAATACACAAAAAAGAAGAAGAATAACAACCATTATAGCACAACATGAAAACTGAAAAATTAGAGTCAACCAAGCACAAACCAATCCAAAACACTAATAAACCCAAGACTATAATGCATACTAGAAGTGGGATCAGGATATTGAGATAATCGGTATGGTATTAAAGTAATCCAGATAAGCTAAGGTAAAGTTAGCTTGTTTCGGAGTCAGATGCTAGCATAATCAATTGATCGTGATATTAGAACATTGACAGAAAGCCAAGCCAATAATGACAATATTATTCCCATTCAAACACTAAAATCCATATTGATATTTCTAAGCCATTTCATTTCTCATCACATTCCCAATTAAA
Source organism: Papaver bracteatum (assembly GCA_023529315.1). Classification (NCBI taxonomy): domain Eukaryota; kingdom Viridiplantae; phylum Streptophyta; class Magnoliopsida; order Ranunculales; family Papaveraceae; genus Papaver; species Papaver bracteatum. The sequence continues at coordinate 3,869 of JAJJWX010002461.1, forward strand.
ATCTTTTCTCCCAACCTAGTACTGATTCGTCGACCATTGATGACATATTTGAAAACACAACTCCGGGTATCGTTGATATTAATAATAGTATCATTCTTGATATTCCTAACCCTGAGGAAATTATGGTCCTTAATTACATGAAACCAAACAAATCTCTAGGACCGGATGGCTTCCTTGGTAGGTTTTCTAAAAATAACGGAGGAACAGTAGGGGCTCAAGTAATCGCCACAATCCAAAAAAAGAAATTCAAACCAAATTAATGAATCCTGAACTAACTAAAACTCATCTTTTTTTAATCCTCAAACTTAAACAACCGAAAAACCCTAGTCAGTTTCTCCCAATAGGTCTCTGTAAAAAAACCTAGCTAATAGCTAGAATTAAACCTCTGTTAAATAAAATAATAGGTCCCAATAGGTCTCTTTTTCAATCGACTTTTCTCTCTTCTAGGAAAATCTCTGATAACATTGTTGTAGCACATGAAATAATACATTCCGTTAAAAAAAAAGGGGTTTAGGTATTAAGACTGACATGTCAAAAGCTTCCGACAAAGTCAATTGGGATTTCCTCTTAAAAGCTCTTAAATCCTTAGGTTTTAATAATGAGGTCTGCACTCTTCTAGAAAAATGTTTCTTTACTATTTCATTTTTTGTTCTTCTCAATGGGACACATGGTAGGAAGTTTAAACCTACTAGAGGATTACGTCAAGGTGATCCTCTTTCACCATACTTATTTATCATCCGTATGGAATTTTTTTGCAGACTTCTTCTTTCTTTAGAGCAGAAAAAAATCCTTCATGGTGTTAAAACAACACCTAAGGGTGAACCAATCTCTCACCTCTTCTTTTGTTTTTGTTTGTTAAAGCAGATCTAGTAGAATGTAGAAATATTTTAGCATCTATTGACAAAATTAGTAAAGCCTCTGGATAGTTAATAAATTTTGAAAAATTTGGAGTCTTTTTTAGCAACAAAGTTGAAGCCAAACATCAAAGGATGGCGTCAAGACTCTTAAAAATCAAACATGTCAATCTTAAAGACCCCCATCTAGGAGATCTTTGTTCATGGATAAATCGAAAATCAAAACTTTTGACTTTATTCTTGATAAAATGGAATCTAAATTAAAAGGTTGGAAAGGAAAAGTCCTTCCTCAATCCAGTAGAATGATGCTGATAAAAGCTGTTTTAGTTAGTGTCCATTAGTATAAGCGAGCTCTAAGATCACATCTTTGGAATAAAATCCAGTTTGAAAAGGAAATCCAATGAGATATAAGTTGCTAATGGATGAGCGTTTTATAGAAAAAAATGGGTTGAAGATCTTTCTTCAATTTCCATTTACCGAGTTCGTATCAACTTTCCAAATGAGGTTTTTTAGAATACCTAAATCAATTACTAAAGAAATTAATGCTATTCATAGGGACTTTTGGTGGGGAAAGGAAACAAACTCTGGAGAGTTTTACCCAAAATCCTAGCCAAGTATATGTAAACCTATTCATAAAGGAGGTCTAGGATTTAGAGATGCTCATAAGTTTAATCTATCAATGGTAGCAAAGCTTGCATGGAGACTTGTTAAAGAAAAAGACTCTCTTTGGGAAACAATTATGAGAACCAGGTATTTTAAATATAAATCCCCTTTAATAGTAAATCCACCAATTAAAAGTTCTTGGATTCGGAAATGTATTTGTCATGGACAAGAACTCATCCAAAAGTATAGTATATAGGAAGTAGGGAATGGCCTAAACATTAGCATTTGAGATGATAACTGGATAACAAGCATTACTACTACTTTGCTGAGTTACAAAAATTCATCTAATAGTAATCTTTCAATGGTGGTTGATCTATTCAACCCAAATACACATAAGTGGAACAATACTCACATTAGAAATTTATTTCCAAAAGACATTGCAGTAGAAATCCTAAATATTCACCTCTTTCTAGATGTTGATGGAACCAAAAAACAGGACCAATTAAGATGGAACCTAACTAGGTCAGGTGAATAGACTGTAAAATCTATGTATGATGATAAACTTAATGAAATGGGAACGAAATAACTAGTCTTCGATTGCCTGACTTTTTCCGGAAATCTATTTGGAAATTGGATGCACCACAAAGGATAATGGTGTTTTTATAGAAATGTTTACAGGATGTCCTCTCTACAAATGCTAATCTCTATGGTAAAGTAAAAGATATTAATCATAATTGTAAAATATGTGGTGAGGAAATAGAAACTGATGAACATCTTTTTTTTCACTGTCCTTATGCTAGAGAAGTATGGGAGTCAGCCTCTAACACTGTATCCTTACAACTAGATTCCTCTATCTCCTTGTTAGTCCTATATAAGGATTGGATGCATAATCCAAGACAAGAAATCTCTTTGGAACTTTCCTTAACTAAAATGTGGATGATATGGAAAGAAATGTGCAACAGAGTTTTTGAGAAAGAGTCTAGAACAATGAATCAATTAGTTTAGAATATTCAAAGAAACATTCTTTTCTAGGATAAGAAAATCCCTAAACATGTAGAGCAACAGAGAAGCAGTGTAAAACCAAAACCTACTTGGATAGTACCAGAAAGACACACATTAAAAATAAACATAGATACAGCTTGGAACTCCGCTATAGCTCCTTCCAGCTTTGCTTTAATTCTGAGAAATAATGAAAGAAACTTTGTAAGTGCAAGGGTAGGACCATCAATTGCACCAGACCTGCAAGAAGCAGAAAAAATAGGAGAAAGGTATCAAGAATTTCTGCATTAAAGGAGATTGCGATAGCTTGTACAAATTTTTGAAAGGCAAGAACTTCGTGGTCTCTTGGAGAAGTAGAGCACTTTTGGAGGAAGCAACATAAATAGTTAAAGATTGCCATATTTTTTGGGTTTTTATTTTATACCTAAACTAGGTAATGCGGTGGAAGATTCTCTTGCTAAATATGCTAAAACTTTAAATTTTGTTAAGGATTGGGATGACTACCCACCCACTTGTATTCGCCAAAAACTTGCAATAGACAAATACTCCATCCGTTTCTGGAAAAATGTTTCTTTCACTTTTTCATTTTAGCCTTAAAATAGGTTAAATTGAAAAAGTAAAAGTAACACTTTTCCGGATACGGATGTAGTATAATATTCGGAGAGAACCACAACTCTCCACAGATGTAATATTGCCTCTTTTAGAGTGCTAGATTTTTAATGCAATGCCACGTTCAAAAGGAAAAATAAAATAAAAAGTGTCATGGATGTACAAATAAACTAATGAAAAAAATTAGAAACAAATATTCCAATAAAAATTGCTTAAAAATTGGATTGCGGTCAAAATTTAAAACAACGAGTCTACAACCACCGAACCAAATCACCGTGATTTATACCGGTACACACAGCTCTGGGTATCCTACCAGGAAAAAAAGGGGAGTTGGGTTTTTGTGTTTGGTGGGCCACACCAATTTTTGTGAGTAGGAGTGATATAACCGTGATTACATCGCGGTGAATCTAGACTTTTTGAATTTAAAATGGTTGTACGGCCCAATTTTAAAGTTAAAGAATAATTTTTTATCTTTAACTGGCTACATGATTATACTCCCATGTTTTAATTTTTTTTTAAATGTACGGGTAAATCTCGTTTTGCCTTTGGATGGACATTTCTTTGTGATTAAAAGCTAGAATAACACGGACTACACACTGGTTTTTCTTTTCTAATCCAAAAGGGAAGTGATACATTTACAAACAGAAAAGGTATGGATTCCACCGTTTAACGGACCCATGTTTTTTTCTTGATGGGCCCACCACAAATCTGTCTCAGTCGGTGTATCATAATTTCCGAGTCCGAAAGGCATAGTGGCACAAATTAGCTTAGGTTTTTGTATTTTTGTTCTGTGAGTCGACTTGTCCGAACAAAGTTTGTCAATATAATAACAGGTGCACCGTGAAGATTGGGCTGATGTAAGTGGCCTGGAGATGTATACAAAAGCTCAAAACTAGCCCCGTAATTCCAAATTGAAAAAGGAAAGTAAAAGAGATCATGGCGACCCAAAACGGAGTTGAATACACCGTTAAAGCTAAATGCACTCTTGGGTGCTGCAGTATACTGCCTAGATAAAATTGTCACGTCAAAGAAAAGTTATATAAATGTTCAGATGAACTCTACGGAGTTGGAGCTACTTTAACAAGACCAAAGAATGGATTTGTGCATGAGACGCATCATGGGGCGGATTTGGCAGCTTTCCAAGGTTTGGATATCAGAGTCTACAAGTCAATGACATTCACAAGGCTTTACTTTTGATACAGTTTATTGCATCACATTTCCCAAGAACAATAGCCAAAGCTGCTGCTGCTGCTAAGGTGAACTTATTAACTACAATTGAAAAAACTTGTTGCCGTTGCCACTTCCTACATCTATTACCATAAAAATATGTGACAACAAACCCTCCTATGCTCGCAGAGTTGGTTGGTTGGATAGATAGATATGGATGTGTCTGACATGAAGAATGAGGATAGTGAATTCATTTGTCCTTTCAATGGCAAGATATATGCGGGCGGGTAAGTTACTCCAATATGTCAATTGGCACCAAAGTTCACGGCGGTCTAAAATCTAATGGTCATTTTTTTGAACTCCACTACGAAATACTGGTTCCACCACTTTGCAGAAGAGTTATTCAAGAAAAGACAGCACTGAGGCTCATTTCGTGGTCCCTGCTGAACCAAATCTGGCAATTGGTAGGAGTATGTGGGTTAACAATGGCACTACAATACAGCGTTTGTTGTAATCAGATTTTTGCACGAACTGGTGGCTAGATAACCAGACACCTAAGTCGATTATCAAGATCCCATATTGATGACGACAACCAATAATTATTGTTAGAATTACCTCTAAACATGTTCTAAACATGTAGATTATTCTAGAAACAAAGAATATAAGGTAAGCCTCCAAAGGCATAGTTGTTAGCCTCCATAGGCATAGTTCTCTTCTTCTCTTTGTAAGCCTATAAATAGGCATTTGTAGTATCATTTGTAATCATCCAAAAAATATCAAAAACATTGTATTCTTGTTATCTAAACACTCAATCAATGAATCTCTCTATTTTGGTTCAATCTTGACATGGTATCAGAGAAAGGTTAAGGATCCTTGTATCTAGTATTGAACCATGGGAGATTCGATCTGAAAAAAATTCTAAAACCACAAAAACTTCCGACACAATTATTTTTCAATCCGATGGGTCATCGTTCAAGGCAGGAATTACTACAATGAACAAAGGAACTAAAGTTGATACTTCTGCAATGGCAACCCGTCGTCAATACAACATTAAAGATAAGTCTTCCACCTGCACTCATTGTAATAAACGTGGTCATAACAAAGACAACTGCTTTGAGATTGTCGGGTATCCAGATTGGTGGGATAATCTCGATCACAAGAAAAAGAATTCCGCTGCAGCAACACATGTGGTTAGCAATCTAACCTCCGCTATGGAAACAACCAATGGTAAGGTTTTTAATGTTTCGCAAGTTGTTCCTAATAACTCATGGATAATTGATTCGGGTTGTTGAGACCATATGACTTTTGATTCCGACAGGTTTCTCCTCTTAAAACATCCATACACAACTCCGTTTTGCCAGATGGATCTTTGGCTCCAGTAATTGGAGAACAATCATTAAATCTTACTGATACATTGAGCCTAGATTCGGTTTTAGTCGTTCCCTCTCTAAGTTATAATCTATTATCAGTTTCCCAAATTACTAAAGTCTTACATTGTGTTGTTATTTTTTGGCCTAATTCTTGTGTGTTTAAGGACATCCGGACACGGCGGACGATTGGATCTGGGGTTAGAAGAGGAAAGCTCTACTATCTAGATTTGGCGTCAAAAAATTTCAGAAAGATTATCTAATGCTTTAGTTGTGAATGGTACTCAGGGGGAGAAGGAGAAATCACAAATTTGGTTATGGCATAGACGGTTAGGGCATGCTTCTTTCGGCTACTTAAAAAGGCTATTTCCTAGTCTATTTTCAAAGGTTGATGTTTCTAGTTTTCAATGTGAAGAATGTGAACTAGCTAAAAGCCATCGTACTTTGTTTCCATCAAATTTAAACAAAAGTCCTATTCCATTCATGATTATTCATTCTGATGTTTGGGGGCCGTCTAAAGTTAACACTCTTGGAAGCGCGCGATGGTTCGTCACCTTTATTGATGATTGCACTAGGATGACATGGGTTTGCTTGATGAAATCAAAAGATGAAGTGAATAATTTATTTCAGAGGTTTCACAAATTAGTCAACACACAATACAATACAAAGATTCAAGTTCTTCGAAGTGACAACGGCGGCGAATATTTAAGTTCTGATTTTCAACATTATTTAAGAGAATGTGGTATTGTTCATCAGACAACTTGTCCTAATACTCCTCAACAGAATGGGGTAGCTGAAAGAAAAAACCGTCACTTGCTTGAAGTTGTGCGTGCTTCATTAATATCAGCTCATATGCCGTTAACTTATTGGGGTGAAGCTCTTACCTCGCAAAGACATATATAATCAACCGCACACCTTCCAAAGACTATCATTTTTCAGACACCATTTCAAGCTCTCACTGAGGCAACAATTTCACCAACAGTTCCAAACTTGCCTCCACACATATTTGGTTGTGTATCATTTGTGCACTTACACAAGAACCAACGGAGCAAGTTATCTCCCCGAGCTTTAAAATGCGTCTTCATGGGATATGCTGCAAGTCAGAAAGGGTATAGGTGCTACCATCCTCCAACTAAACGAATGTACATCACATTGGATGTTAAGTTTCACGAACACGTGATGTATTACTCGAAGTCTGAACTTCAGGGGGAGTATGAAAAATAAATTCAGACTCTTGACTATGAAGAAGACATAATCGAAGAAGATGTTGTTCTTGAAATTCCAAAAGAACAGAAAGTTAGTGGGGAAGAAATTAACACAGATGGTGAAATTGAAGCTATAAATGAAGTTGAAGAAGATAATGCAGATGGATCAGAAGATAATGCAGATGAATTTGAAGAAGATAATGATACATCACCAACCCCAATCCAACCGTTCGCTGAAGATGTTCTTGAACCTGCAAAGAAACAATTGCCAGAACGTCGGAATAGAGGTATCCCTAAAACTATGTATGAACCTGATATTTCATCAAAAACTAAATATCCCATGAGTAATTATGTCTCTAATCACCGTCTGACCGAATCAAATAAGTCATTTGTGAATCAATTATCTACTATAGTTATTCCTAACAGCGTGCAGGAAGCATTATCTGATCCGAAATGGAGGGAAGCTATGATCGATGAGATGAAATCCTTACAAGAAAATAATACTTGGGACATGGTTGAATGTCCGAAGGAAAGAAAGTCGTGGGATGTCGTTGGGTTTTACGAGTCAAATACAAGGCAAATGGTGAAATTGAACGCTTTAAGGCAAGATTGGTTGCTAAAGGGTATAGCAGGACTTATGGTGTAGATTATAATGAGACATTCGCTTTTGTAGCAAAAATGAATACGGTCGAGTCTTGTTGTCTCTTGCTGCAAATTTGGGTTGGCCATTGCAACAGTTTGATGTCAAGAACGCCTTTTTACATGGAGATTTGTCCGAAGAAGTGTATATACGACTTCCACCGGGAATGATGGAGTCGAGTTGCATAACGGAAAAGTTTGCGGGTTAAACAAGTCATTGTATGGTGCGAAACAATCTCCGAGAGCGTGGTTTGGAAGATTTACCAAGTCTATGAGAGCATTTGGTTATCTTGAGCAAATTCAGATGATACTTTATTCTTAAAAAGAAATCGAGGTAAGATTACGGCTTTAATCATATATGTAGATGACATGATAGTTACGAGGAGATGATTTGAAGAAAGAAAGGCTCTCAAAATTATCTATCAAGTGAATTTTGGATGAAGGATCTTGCTTCTTTAAAATACTTCCTTGGAATTGAAGTATCTCGATCAACGAAGGAATATTCTTGTCACAAAGAAAATATGCCCTTGATTTGTTGGAGGAAACAGTATGACAAACATGTCAACTGTAGATACACCAGTAGAGCCAGGTTTGAAATTATGTTTGGATGGCAACCAAGTACCTGTTGATAAAGGAAGATACCAAAGGCTCGTGGGTAGACTAATGTACTTGGCACATACAAGACCTGATCTTGCATATGCATTGAGTATTGTTAGTCAATTCATGCATAATCCTGGAGAAACACATATGAATGCGGTAATGCGAATCCTAAGATACCCGAAGTCTGCTCCGGGAAAAGGGATCTTGTTTAAGAAAGGTCAAGACTTCAAAAGTATGGAGGCATATACTGATTCTCGACTATGGTGGGTCATGTGATGATATGAGGTCTACTTCAGGATATTTTACCTTCGTTGGGGTAATCTTGTTACATGGAGAAGCAAAAAACAAGGAGTTGTTTCACGATCAAGTGCTTGAGAGCTGAATGGCGAGGTATGGCGCTGGGTATCTGCGAAGTGATGTGGTTAAAACGTCTGCTAACTGAATTGGGGTATCCTCCTAGGAAACCAATTCGTTTGTACTGCGATAACAAAGCGGCGTGTGATATTGCACACAATCCAGTTCATCATGATCGCACAAAACATGTGGATATAGATAGGTTCTTCATTAAAGAGAAGTTGGATAATGGGATCGTGGAGTTACCTAGAATTAGATCGGAAGAACAGTAGCATTGATATTCTAACTAAAGCAGTTCCAAGTAAAATATTTCTGAAGTTTGTTGGCAAGCTAGGCATGAGCGATATATATGCACCAGCTTGAGGGGGAGTGTTAGAATTACCTCTAAACATGTTCTAAACATGTAGATTATTCTAGAAACAAAGAATATAAGGTAAGCCTCCATAGGCATAGTTGTTAGCCTCCATAGGCATAGTTCTCTTCTTCTCTTTGTAAGCCTATAAATAGGCATTTGTAGTATCATTTGTAATCATCCAAAAAATATCAAAAACATTGTATTCTTGTTATCTAAACACTCAATCAATGAATCTCTCTATTTTGGTTCAATCTTGACAATTATGATACCCAGAAAGCCACAGTTGAAATTAAAAACATAGAATCAGGTTAGTTCAAAAGGTATCAAGTTCACAAGAGAGTGAAGTGAACTGAAATTGGCATATCATGTGCAGGCGACAGCACAAATGACTAGAACAGACAATCCCTAAGGTAAGGGGACAGACAACGTGTGGAACTATAGATAATTTACAAAACAACATATCTTAAAATTCTGTATAGAATACGTCAGATTTTGGAAAGGTAATGGTTAGCTTAGTCACAGTTTGCATCATCAACTCTGGAAAATTCAACCGCTGCGGAGCTGCTAGCTCTTCAATACTTGCGTGGAATGCTCCATTAATGAAGGTTAGCTTCAGAGACCATAAACAAATGCCAAACGCCCTTTTTTCCCTTCAACTACCACCTGCAGGATCTCAAATTATTAGGCCTTATCCTGCAATGCAGTCAAATAATCGTACAAAGAACTGTAAAAGGTGGAGTTTTCTTAGGTTTAACGAAGAGCAAAGGTGGCTGTCACAATCTTGCTAGAATCCTTCAAAGAAAACTACTTATTCAGTAACCAGATAAATTTCTCTGGAGCAACAACCCAATAAATTAATCATTCCCCCAATAGCTGTAAAACAAAAGTTGCAACAAAATTACAAAGTCAACTATCAGATCCCATATTGACAACGACAACGGATATGAACTATTTCCGCGGCAAAGTTTCAGGCAAGCAATATCCAGGCAGTGCAAAACGATAAACGCGATATAATTAAGAAACATAACATGCTAATAAACACATAAAACTATTCCAACTAATAAAGACAGGGAAAAGAGAAACTAAAAACTTCAGATTCAATTACCTCTTGACTACTCATCGGGGAGAACAAATGAAAAGCTCGGGGAATGATATTGAGATAAAAGCTTGACCAGATGTCATACTCACGCTCCATGTGAACTTGAAACACTGGATCATTTTCACTTACTTTCTCATATGCATTGAACATATCAAAAAAGGTTTCACGAGTGACAGTTTTTTGAAGGATTCCAACCACCGTTTTCATAGATCCCAATACTAGTTTCCGTGTCAAGTTTTTCTTCGGGTCAAGCCACTTTATCTTTGTCCTATATATGCATATATATAAATCTAGTTAAAAGCTAGTTACATATAAACACAAATGAAAAGTATATTAAAGTTTATATAAATCTTACCCTTCGACTCCTTCAAGAATCGGCTTAGCACCACTACTGGCCATGTGATATATTCTAGTAAGAGTAGAATTCTTGAAATATGGATTAGGATTGAAAATGAATTTGAGCTTGAAGTCATTTTGTCCTATCTTGCTCCACCTGATGTCTTTAAGATATCTTAGAGCATCTGAGTCTCGCTTATTGATCTGAATAAAATTTAAAACAAAAACTTCACTAATTTATTTCAACTAGGATAGAAGTGTTAGCTTTTAATGGTTTATCAACAAACCTCATTTCATTTAATAAAACCGAAATAATACTAAATCCTAATCATGTTTAAGAGCTGATTTTCTAGCAAGAAATAACTTTACCATTTGTTTTATCAAGGCATCTCCCATCATTGCTTTTAGCCAAAACGAAGGAACTTTATTCGGACCATTGACATATGCACACCTCTATGACAAAATTCAAGAAACCTAAATTAGATCAAAACTAATAATGAAGGTAAATCAAATGTAGGTTCTATCTACAGCTAAAGTAGCATATATGCTATATAAAACTTTTTACTTGTCTTCCAGATTTGCACTAGTATTTTGCATTGTACTAGTAATACATGTATTCATCTCCTTTTTCTTCTTTATTATCCAAAAGGCAGCCCCCTTTTCATATTAAAAAATTACAAACAGAGAAAATAGAATAATAAGGAGTGGAACCTGTTACTCAAGTTTATAAGTATCATTATAGCATAAGATTTGGTAAGATCTAATATGAAACTATAACTTAGATATGGCTTGGCTTAATAAGCTTAAACCCCATTCTGATGTGCGGAGAATTTGTCATTTTAAATGGCAAACCTGTATCAATAAACGACACTTATCCAAAGGACTGGTAACCGTCTTCGTATCTCTAATCCAGCAGCACTATGGTTACAGAAAAAAAGCCTAGAATCAGCAACAAGACCTCAACTGTTATTACTACTTCCTCATTCTGGAACTAAATTCACTCTATGTATTGTCTTCAGATCCATCTTATGACGTGTACACCAATTTGAAATAACCTAACCAAGCAACTTTCAGTTCACAATTGTGCTTGGAGTAGCCATAATTCCTGTAAAAAGGTTTTCGCAATATATCACTTGTCATAGTTTCTCAATTTTAAGGTTTATTATCAGTGGATTGCCTTTCTCATCCTCTTTTTGAACCACTTCAACTTTTAAAGCCAAGTCACAAGTTATGTTTGTTTTTGGCATTTAGATTATTCTAAATGTCAGCTGCAGAAAGATGTGTAATTTAAGTTTAGAAGTTACGTAAATAGGATTCGCGCGCTAAAAAATGTACCTTTCTATATAACTTTTGACAGTCTTTATGGTATTTCTCTTCAATATCAGCTCTTCTCTCATAAAGTTCCTTTTCCAGTTTACTGTGTTTTTCCTGTATACAATGTGTTTCCCGTGTTAGAAAACTTTTCATAGCTTATTTTAAAATTGAAAAATAAACAAAAAAGAATGCTACTCAATCCATACCTGAACCGCTTCCAAACCTTCACTGAACCATGATTGTGGAATAATTTCATCGATGAATGACTTTGCAATTTGAAATTTTCTGGACATACGATATGTGTACTCCTCAATTGCCTCAGTGTCATGATATTGGTTACCGTCAATTTCTGTATATGGAATGCTATCTGGCGAGTGACTATCAAACAAAGTGAAAAAACTGTCCTCGTATTCGATCTTCAATTCTCTATCAACTGATACCTTCTCTGCCCGGAGCTTCTCTTGATCAATGATCATATAGTGTGTTTGATCAGGTGCATAGTTTAGAGAAGGTTTAGCAGTTTGTTTCACTCTTTGTGTCAAATCCATATGTTCCTTCCATTCGATAAAAGTCCTGCATGTTCCAATCATTGTTAGTTAAAATACATCACATTGTCTCTCCCGACCACAAGAATAATAAGCTCAAAACTGTGTAAAAGAAATGCAGACATTTCAGAAACATGTCATACATACACACACGCACAAGACAACATGGAACAGATTTGGTAATTCAATCACCTCTTGTTAAACCAAGGACAGTAAAAGCTACAGAAAAAATGAAGGGGTGGAACCAACACAAAAAATTGGTTTCTTCCATCAACACTTGGACCAAGCTATTCTGGTTCAGAAAACGAACCAGAACCTCATTCCAGTTCTATTTGAAAATTTCAAACAGAAAAAGCTGCAGTTACGAACCCAGAAACTGGGTGCAGGTGCAGAAGCAAATGCAGAATTGCCAGAAACTACGGAGACTCATGAGGCGATGGAAAGCTCTCAAGATGTTGATTCTAGAGAAGATGTGGATTATGACTAATAGAAATGGTACCTAATGCCCCTAGTTCAATCCCTGCACAACATTCGACCATTCCAAATTATTATAATGCTCTAGCCATATAAGAAAACTCACATGTGAAAATCAGAGATGGTAAAGTGATCATAGACATAGAGCAGTTAAACTCAGATGCAGAAAATAACATTGAAGCAATCTCAAACACCATGGAATTGTTAATGGAAAGTAAGTACCACTCTGAATCAGTCTGGTAGAACTACCATGATAAGATCTGTTTTAAACTCTCTCCCCACTTATCAGATGGGGAGTTTCAAAATCCCTGTTACTACTATCCAACATTTAGAGTCTTTGCAGAGGAACTTTTGGTGGGGCCATAAGGCTAACAAAGGGATAAAGTTCATTGCTTGGTCTAATTTCCAAAAGCCTAAAGATCTAGGAGGTATAGGTTTTAGAAATCTGGAAACTTTTAATAGAGCTCTTATCAGTAAGATTGCTTGGAAAATCTGTTCTAACTCAGATGACCTTTGCACTCAGATCCTAGAAGCTAAATACTTTAGAGATATTAACCCTCTCCATCTTGACAAACTAAGTGATAGTAGCTCGTGGGTTTGGAAAGGGATATATAGACAGATACAAACCATTAAAGAAAATAGCTGTTGGTCTGTAAGCTGTGGTACCAACTACCAAGATTAGAATCTGGCTTAATAAATGGGTAATTGGGAATGATCACCCTCCTGTCCCAGCTGCTAATATTGTTGTTCCTTCTTCTCTGGCTTTTGTGTCTGACTTATTTTTACCAGGTACTAGGATATGGAATGCTCAGCTAGTAAGAGATACTATTGACACTAATACCACTGAAAAGATCTTATCTATAAGAATTCCTAGATATGGCACTGATAAGCTTAACTGGATCCCAGAGAGAAAAGGCATGTTCACTGTCAAGAGTGCCAATAAAGTTCTCAGCAGTAACACTAGTGAACCAGTGGGTAACTTTCACATTGGAACTGAGATTTGGAAGTGTTTGTGGAAATACAAGATTCCACACAAAGTCAAACTTTTTGCTTGGAAATGTCTTAAAGACATTGTCCCAACTAGGGACAAACTTGCTAGATACACTAATGGAATTGATATTCATTGTAGTGTTTGTAATTCACCTTTGGAAACCATTGACCATCTTATGTTAGATTTCCCCTATGCTAGATCCATATGGCTTAGTGTTAGTGTGGATGTTAATAACATTAGTTGGTTCTCTTCAGGTACTACTAATACTCATGTTTATCCACATGGTAAGGATCATTTTTTAGCTTTGCAGATGATTACTATATGGTCTATCTGGAAAGACAGGTGCACTGTTGTTTTCCAGAACATAAGGCCAAATAGAATCTCTACTGTTCATAACACTCTTTATTTGCTAGATAGATGTAAACAGGTGACTACTAATCCCACCACTAATAATCTTATTTTGCAGGATCAGGCTCAAACATGGGAACCTCCAAATTTAAATTGTATTAAAGTAAATTTAGATGCTTCCTTTTTGAAAGAAAATCTTACAGGGGGGATAGGACTAATTGCTAGAGACTATGCAGGTAAATGCTATGGAGCCAAAGGAAGGTACATCCATGGAGGAATGATAAAGGATCATGAAGTGGAGCAATTGGAATGTGAAGCACTACATGACGCTGTGGAATGGGCAATCTCAAAGAATTTTGAAACTATCTTTGAATCAGATAACGAAGTTCTTATTAAGTCAATAAATGAGGATAACTCTTATGTTCACTGGTTAAACCAGAACATCATCCTAGACATAAAATTTCTATTACAGAGTCATAGCTCTTTTTCTTGTAAGTCAGTCAATAGGCTTAGAAACAGTGTAGCAGATTTAAATAGCCAAAAAAGCTAGAGTATCTGGTACTAGTTTTGAACACGCAGATGCCATCCCACCTAACATTACTGAATGGGTGCAGGATGACATTCTAGCCTGTAATTTATCCTCTTAATCAATAAATTCCCTTTGCATCTAAAAAAAAACAAAAAGTAAGTTCCAAATTGGGTGCCAAACACAATGGGAGAAACAGAGAAGTTCGAAGAATCTTTGCACGCATTATAGAGAAACATGAACTTAGTCTTATTATACCAGGCAAAGAAACAGGTGAAAGTATAAATGCAGATGTAGAAATGGGGGCTCTAGCAATTATCAATGTCCTATGCAACAATTCTGACATGGAACGCAAGAGGTCTGAATGGGGTAGACAAAATAAACAATTTGAAGGAAATGATAAAGAAGTTCAAACCCACAAGAATGAAGGTAACTACTACCTGGCTAACAAAGTTAGCATGGGGAATAAAAATCACAAGTAGAGCATAATACCTTCACAAGGATTAGGAAGAGTCACTCTTTGGAATGATGACAAAGTGGAATGTTTGGAAGAAGAAATATCTGCCAACACAATTTGCCAGAGATTCAAAAACAGAGGGTGGCTTTATGTGGACTCTCACCAATGTATATTCACCATGTGACGATGATGAAAGATTAGAGTTTTGGGAGGAGCTGAAATTTTTAACAGGTTGGTGTGAAGAAGCTTGTTGTATTGCGGGTGATTTTAATGTAATTAGAAGAGAGTTGTGTTGGCGGGTGATTTTAATGTAATTAGAAGAGAGTTGTATAGAGGGGGTGTTGGAACATGTAATTTGTAATGGGAAAATTAAGAAAAGAATTCTCTAGATAAAGCTAGAGAATAAACAAATAATCTGGAGTGTCAAATATAATGTAAAACATGTGAAAAAATGTTAGTAGCTAGAGTCCTCTAGAAGCTAAAAATGTTAGTGGCTAGAGTCTTCTAGAGAGAAGAAAAAAGTTTAGTGGCTAGAGTCTTCTAGAAAGCAGAAAGTTTAGTGGCTAGAAAAAGAGTCAGTCAGTCAAAGTTAGTGGCTAATGCCTAGAGTATTCTAGAGAAAGAGTTAGTAAAAAAGATAAGATTAGAAAACTCTAGAGAAAACTAGAGTGGTTGTGGACAGTTTATATAAGCCTATAAATAGGCAAGTCATGTGTCATTTGTAACCAAGCAAGAACAAAAGCAAGTAAGCAAAGATCAATTCAATAGAAGAGAAAAAATTATATAAGTTACCAAGTCTTGCTTCCACCTTCACTACTAGAGTCCTAAGAGCTCTATACCAGCAATACCATTATGATCGTATATCTCCACAAAATATCATTTGAGTGTCCCAAGTTCTTGATAAAAATATAAATTTCCAACATGGTATCAGAGCTTCAAAATATTCAATTTCTAACATGGTATCAGAGCGGGTTCGATCCAAATGGGCGTTAAAGTTTCCGCTACAAGTTGAAGGTGATAATTCCGCACAAATGAAGTTTAAAGAAGATGAGAAGACGCAAGGTACGTCTCAACAGACCAAAGTCATTTTTCAACCCCCAATAGAAACTAGTTATCACCCAAATTCTAAGTTTTGAAAAATATAAAAAAAAAAAAAAAAAAAAAAAAAAAAAAGTAGCGGCTCGTGAAGTTAAATTCAGAAGGAAAGTTCCCGGAAATGATATGTCTCCAAACAAACAAATGAGTGAGTACAAGTTTCACCTCCTTCCGTTTAAAAAAAAAAAAAAAAAAAAAAAAAAAAAAAAAAGAAGGTTTCCATCCTCCCAGAGATGCACAAAAGAGTGCATTTATAAAGAAAAATTTGAGGGAAGAGAGCATCAAAGAAATGCCTCCTCAAATACGAGAGATGGTAAAAAACGGAGCCATCTGTAAAAATATTCTACTCACAAAGTTGAGTGGGCGGAACCTCTGAACCTATAATGGTTAAGTTTCGTGAAAGGCGAGGAATATCAACAGAAGGCAAAGCCTCTGTATTGAAGATAGCCAAGTTCGGTCTAAACCGTAAAGGAGAAGGAGAGAACCAGCACAAGACGGAAGGTTGCGAAAATTCCAGGTCACCAAAGAAGATCTAAAACAAGAGACATGGAGACACTGTTAGAAAAAGAGAGTGACAGAACAAAAGGATTCGCCAACACGAGCACAAGAAGCTAAAGGAAAATGAAGATTGGGTGAAGATCACAATCAAAGACCATTACAAATTAAGAGGGGTGTTGGAACATGTAATTTGTAATGGGAAAATTAAGAAAAGAATTCTCTAGATAAAGCTAGAGAATAAACAAATAATCTGGAGTGTCAAATATAATGTAAAACATGTGAAAAAATGTTAGTAGCTAGAGTCCTCTAGAAGCTAAAAATTTTAGTGGCTAGAGTCTTCTAGAGAGAAGAAAAAAGTTTAGTGGCTAGAGTCTTCTAGAAAGCAGAAATTGTAGTGGCTAGAAAAAGAGTCAGTCAGTCAAAGTTAGTGGCTAATGCCTAGAGTATTCTAGAGAAAGAGTTAGTAAAAAAGATAAGATTAGAAAACTCTAGAGAAAACTAGAGTGGTTGTGGACAGTTTATATAAGCCTATAAATAGGCAAGTCATGTGTCATTTGTAAGCAAGCAAGAACAAAAGCAAGTAAGCAAAGATCAATTCAATAGAAGAGAAAAAATTATATAAGTTACCAAGTCTTGCTTCCACCTTCACTACTAGAGTCCTAGGAGCTCTGTACGAGCAACATAACCATGCTCGTATACCTCCGCAAATATTACTCAAGTGTCCCAAATTCTTCATAAAAACATAAATTTTTAACAAGTTGGACCGAAACAGACCTGGAGGTTCAAGAATAGGGAAAAGGCTATTCAATGAATTTATGGCTCAGCACAACTTGATTGGTTTACCAGCAAGTGGAGGACTTTACACATGGACAAACATGCAGGATGAGATGTTGACCAGCTTTTGAGAATAAATACCCAAGTGTGGCTCAAGTGGTGCTATCAGGAAATGCATCCGACGATTCCTCTGTGCTTCTGACAACAGGTAACATCAACAAACACTCTCCTCCATTTAGAGCGGAAACCTATTGGCTCCACAGTCCAACTTTCTTGAGTAGTTTGGAGACTTGGTGGAACTCAATGCTTTATAATGGAGCACCCAGCTTCATTTGGTTCAAGAAGTTAGAAAATCTCAAATTTTTCTTGAAATGATGGGCTAAAGAGCAATACGGACAGATTAGCAAGAAAAAAGAAGAACTGGTGAACAAAATTGATGCTCCAAATAAGTGTGAAGAGGACAGAAAACTTAATTCAGATGAATTGGTGGAAAGAACCAACTTCAAAGTGGCTCTAAAGCACATAAGAATAGATGAACACAGCAAGTGGCTTACAAGAGCTAAAAGTAAATATCTAAAGGAGGGTGATTGATTGCAATACAAAGTATCTACATCAGATGGGCAAATGGCAGGAGGAGAAGAAACATAATTCATAAGCTGGTGATTGAAAATGTAGACAACTTCAACCAGGAGGATATAAAGAAGGAAATTCATCTTCAAAGAAAATCACAGTTGGAGACCACAACTGGATAATTCTGATTTCAGTAAAATATCTGTGGAAGAAAGAGCATGGGTTGAAAGACCAATTGAAGAAGAAGAGGTTTGGAAAACAATAAAAAGTTGTGGAAATGATAAATCTCCAAAGTCAGTGGAGAAGAGATTGACAAGAATGATGAAAGAATTTTTTTGGGGAACCACAAGGGAAAGGAAGAAAATCAGTTAGGTGGCTTGGGATGTAAACCAAAGGAAATTGGAGAAATTGGTCTGACAAGTCTCAAAGCAATCAATACAATAAAAAAAATGCAATGTGGAGGAGAACCATACAGCTCAAGACTAATTCAGAGAGATAAGACCTATGGGATAAGGAAATCAAACTTCCTTATGGGAGAGGTTTTAGAGAGGAATTCAACAAGAAAAGGAGATGCTTTAAATGATGTCCTCAAGAACCATCAACTCTAGAAAAGCAGTAAGGTTCTAGAAGGACAAGTGGAAAGGTGAGACTCCTTTCTATCTAACACGTCAGAATGCTTATAAAGCTGCAGCACTCAAAGAAGCTAAAGTTGCAGAACAGATCCAGCAAGGCAGATGGGTCATCCAATTAAAGCATCATCCCCCAGAGGCAGTGACAAGGGAACTCACACATTTACTTAACTTGTTAGGAGACCCTCCAGTCCTAAGTGATGACTCAGACACACTCTCTGGTGGCAATAACACATCCTATTCAGTCAAAGAGAGCCATAATTGGATCATGAAGCACAACCCTGACAACACAAGAGGCTTCAATTACATATGGAAGAAGAAAACTCTCAGAAAAGTTCAGATTTTTTCATGGTTCGTAGTCCATAATGCAATACCAACTCTGGAAAACTTGGTGAAGAGGGGAGTATAACTTGACAATACATGCTGCATTTTCTTTAATGCCAGGGAGGAATCCATGGATCACATCTTACAATGCAGATTTGCCAAGTGTATCTGGGATTATTTCAGTACAAAAATGCAACCTGCTTGGTCTCACAGAACATCTATACAGGAGCAGATAGAAGAATGGCCTGCAAGTCAAGGGAATCGACTAGCTAGACAGAACGGGAAACTTGTACCCTATGTAGTATTATGGACATTAAGGAAAGAACGGAATAGAAGGATGATGGCTAAAAAGAGACACAGAGATGATGATTCTATCATCAATGAAGTTAAAGGACATTTATTCAAATGGGGATCTCTATTTCACTGGTTCAGAGGTGTTATGTTCCAGCAATTAATCACGAATTGGGAGCATGTTATGGGTTACATTTAAATTTTGGGATTGTGCATTTGGGCCTGGTTGTTAGCTTCCAGACTTTTGTTGTATTTTTCTTTTTCTTTTTCTTTTTAATAAAATCAGTTACCTCTTTTTCTCAGGACAAAACAAAAGGCTACAGAAAAAATTGACTAACAATATCTGACCCACCTAAGGACTCTAAAGCTGGAGAACCAAAGTGGAATTACTACCATTGCGTTGAACTAAAACTCTCCAACAGAGAAGATATTTATTGAAGATCATACAAAACTACACTTCAAACTTACCCATGAATCGCGGTTAATGTGCTGCCATCCTCAGAAACCAATTCCACAGAAAGATCATTGTTCTCAAAATAAGAATTTTGATCAAAAGAGAAAACCAAGCTGAATCCCTTGTCATTTCTAGTCGCTTGTATGTTGTTGAGAGAGTTGAGAGCATCACAATCACTCTCTTCAATCTGGAAGTCAGAAATATATACCAAGTTAAACCCTAATGCAACTAGATTAGAAGTAGCAGTACATGTTCACATTAACACAAGAGTTACCTCCATTGCTAGTAAACTATTACTCTCCATTGAACTGAGCCAAAATCCTTTGTCACACCCTGTATTTACCCCGTTTATAATTTCGGATCTCTCTTTATAAAGCGCATCAAATTTTTTGATGTAATCAGATTTGAGTGCGTCAATTGCCACATCTAAGGCTTCTTCAAAGTTATCATGTTGCTTCTGAAGGGAGTTCAGATCCTCCTCCTTATCATCACCCACCCTGTCAACCACCTCAGCATCCATATCCATATCCTCATCATCAACATCTTCGTCTTCAGTGAGCCCCTCATCAGAACTGAAAACTTAGTTAAGGCAAAGAAAAATCCACAAAATTATAAAAGTACCTCAAAAGAACCAACATTAACAATTTCAAGGATACAGGTCATCATTTTCACTTTGATATTTACGATTTGGAACATAATGACCCACAAGATGGACATTTCGATTACCACTAATTGAGAACACAACATCCTTCAGTTCCTCAAATTCAAGGTTCAATTTAATTGATTCATTGATACCAGGCAGTAACGTGCATATATAAAATGGATGCTTATTCCCAACATTACATTGAATTACACACTTCTGATCATCAGCACCTTCTATAGCCGGACCCAAAGTTGCCTGCACCGTCGAATAAATTTTTTGTAAGTTCATTCAACTATATTTTAATTTTAATTCTTTTTGAGTGGTAAAAGAAAACATCACTCCCCAACCCTAAAGTTAAAACATCACTAGTAACTTCAGGGGAATAAGAAGAAAAAAAATCATAAATTTGTATCATACTTCACAAACCTGGTCTAACCGAAGCCGCCTTCTTCCATCGAACAGAAATTGGTGAGTATGTGGTTCTTCTGGTTCTATCTCAACCCCTACAAGAGAAGTAATCAAAATCAAAAATCAAAGCAAAACAAATTTCAAATACAAGCTACAATGCTGTATTGATGAAACTAACCCCAGAAAGTCATTTATTTATTTCTTATGGGAAATATTTTCCGATAAAACCCTAGAAGTTCCGTGAGCAAGAGAAGATGAATAGACTTGAAATTGCTGAAGCCAACTTAAGTCGGGCTGAGGGCAACAGATCGTGGGGGAAAAGCGATGCTAAATTTATCCCGTCAGCTATTTAATGTGACCCCCACGCCTCATTAGCCCTAGGGGTGTGTAACGGACGGACGGTTGCGGATTAAGGGTCACCCGTAATCAAATTTATGGATTTGGAAAATTGAACCGTCACCTGCCCAATCACCTGCGGATTTGACCTTTGCGGATCAGCGGACTATACGGGACGGATGCGGATTAACCGGTCAAAAAAAAAAAAAAAGAAGAAGAAGAAAGAAAGTAAGTAAAAACAGTAGTAGTAGAATTTGCAATGATATTACTAACAGATGCATCCGAAATTGGTTGCAACCCTACAATTGCATTTTCAGTCGAATTACTAATGTTAATTTTCATGAATTTTCTTATCATAAAGAAGACGAACAAGTGTGAAATGAAAATGAAAATCATTTAAGAAACTAGTTTGACTAGAGAACCAGAGAGACTAAGGTAGTTAAGAGGTGAAGGTATCTCAATGACTGATAATGGAGAAACTTCCAAGGAGTTGATTATTACTGAGCTGAGACTCATGAAAGAAATTGACTTCGCCACCAAAAGTTAACTAACCATACTATTTGGCTCATAGACTACGGTGCGGATAAATCCGAGGATTTACAAAACCAACCGCAACCAAACCGCTAAACCTTGCGGATTTGAGAATTCACTCGCGACCGGCCCATAGACTCTTGCGGTTTGGTTTTCACCCGCATTTTTGCGGATGAAATCCGAGGTTCCGGATTGTATGCACACTCCTAATTAGCCCAATTATGATCAATCAAATATTGCAAAACCCCGTTATTTATTACCGTTCAGAATCTCGGGTCCGAGAAGTGAATAATAAATACAATGAAATAACTCCACCAACTTAAACAAAAACCTTAATTTGACCTCCTGTGAATTAAAAAAGGAGGAGGTCGTAGGCATAAACTATACTCGACTACAATACACCATACATCCTTTTTTATTGTTCAAACTAAAAAAGCCAACTTCTAGTTCCTATGGTCCTACCTATTAGGATGCTACAGTACACCAAAATGAACGAGTTTACATAAATAATGAATCACCTAACATATTAATCCACAACACAACAACTAAGCCGTATTTTTGAACTCATACCAAACAGTATAGCATGTCTGCATTGTTGGATTATGCACAATTTAGTTGCAATGTTAATCTCATATTAAATATTATAGTTTATATACACTGTTAAAAAAGCGTGGGTCTAACAACCTCACCCAATATTTCGTTTAGGCAATCAGTATGGACAAACTCCAATATAATTCCAAGAGAATCAACTAGACAGTCAAACTCGATCAATGGAAATATATCAAAGAGTTGTATTTTTGTTTCACAATGTAATCCGCAAATCAAACAGATAGAAATATGGGCTTAGGTTTCCCAGTTGCTAAAGTTCTCCCTTATATAGTATTCAAACCAGGGCTTGCAATCAATGTTATCTTGGTAACAAAGCATTCAATATTCACCGTTAGATGAAAAAATGATTAGACTCAAGCTAATATCTTTCAATCGTTAGATCGAACTTATCTTGTCACACACAAATAAAAAAGTGATTTCATTTAGATATGGGTTACCGTACCTAAATGTGTACACCTTGTTGGCTCAACAATAGTTAACCGAAATTAGCCATATGAACACTTTCATATCAACCTTGTTCATCTTAATCACAACTAGTTCAAATGACTCAAATGAAACTTGTTCTAAAGTTATTCAATTGTTTATATTCTCATAGAAGTCTATAAGACAAAATTGAAGCAAAATCGATTTTGATTCACTCGTACCAATTCATGAACATTATAGCCACGGTTTGCAAAAGATTACATTCCTTATTATGGTGATTTGTATCACTCCCCCTTAGTCAATACTTCATCTCACAATGAAAATCACTCCCCCTTACATAATGATCCATAAACCATAAGTATTTTTAGTGTGAACTACACAATAATTCTCACCCTTTTTGTCAATATAAATTGGCAAACGTACGAAAACTATCGGGATCATAATGAAATTCTCATAGAGATACTTCATGACTAAAAGAGAACATATTCACTTTGTTTCGATGATTTTACATATTCGAAACTTAGTGTATTCATCAAGGAGTTTATAAAGATACAAGATAACTCCTACAATATTCCATAACCGCACTCCCCAAAAAGATTTTGTAATTAAGCACAAGTTCAATTAATAATCTCCCTCATAAAATGTCATTCC
The DNA here is from genome assembly GCA_023529315.1 of Papaver bracteatum. Taxonomy (NCBI): domain Eukaryota; kingdom Viridiplantae; phylum Streptophyta; class Magnoliopsida; order Ranunculales; family Papaveraceae; genus Papaver; species Papaver bracteatum. The sequence goes on from JAJJWX010002461.1 coordinate 26,947, forward strand.
GTAGAGAACAACAAGAGCGACCTTACTTTTGCAAGAAAAGGATGATTTCTTTAGAAAATAACAAATCACATGAAACATGAATTTGTATCCAGAAAACTCAACTAAATTAACCACAAGATAACCCATGATTAATTTAACCGGAAATGCTCAACATAAGAGAACTTACGGAGCCACACAACACTTACACAAAGAATTGGATCAGGGAAAGATCATACTGTGGAATATACAAAGATTCATTCTATTTTCATCAATATTTGCATAATTATACCATAGACTTAATCTTTGTTATCAAAAGTTCATTCTATATATCTTCCATCAATATTTGCATAATGACATAATAGACTTAACTTTTGACATATGTTCAGCCAAACTTCTTATGGATTTAACACATTTAGAAGTTTAATTGAAAGATAAAATCATTCAAGACTAAAATACCATTAAAATTATTACAACCATTAAAAATAACAATTTTAATAAGTTCAACATAAGAAGTTTAACATAAATCACATAATATAGAGTTTGAAATTGACATAAGAATATGAAGAAAAAGACAGGCACTAATCCAGATCGCGTTAAAAATCCTCAACAATCTTAGATATTGGTTCAGATAAGTCTGGATCACTACAAGAAAATGGGGGTTTAGTGTCAAAAAAAATTGTCAGGAAATCCCCTTTTTTTGTCTCGAAATATTTTCTGAGATGCATTTTTTTTTGTCACGAAGTTGTCTCAAATACCCCGTTTGGGAAAGTATATCGCGACAAAATTACGAACTGCCACGAGAATAATTAATTAACAACTAAAAAATTATAGTCAACAAAAGTCTCTTTTGCCAACAAAATAAAATTGTCTGTGAAATTTATTTTGATGACGAAAAATTTCGACACCAAAAGGCAAATTTTTGCGAGAAATATTTTTGTCGCAAAAATATAAATTCCAAGACAAATTAACTTGTCTTTAATGATAGCTATTTCAGACCAATAAAATTGTCTCAAAAACGAACTTTTTGTGTCAATTTAATTTATCTTTAATGATAACTATTTAAGACCAAAAAAGTTGTCTCAAAAGCGAAAAATTTGTGTCAATTTAATTTGTCTTTAATAGTAATTATCTGAAACAAGAAAATTTGTCTCTAATTTATTTAATCGGAGACAAAATCAATAGCCCCTGAATGCCAAATTTTGAAGACTAACTTGTTCGTCTCTAAATATTTTATTAGTGACCAAATTGCTTGCCTTAGAAAGAATTTTCGGAAACAAAATTCATCCTCTCCGAAAGATTTATTTTTGTCTCTAATTTTTTATCAAAGACAATTTATTTAGCATTTAAAACGAACTTTCAAAGACAAATGTTTTTGTCTCCAAAAACAACATGTTTTGTCCTTTAATATTCGATAGTGACAACTCACTTTGCCTCAATATGCTTCTTTTAAAATACAAATGCTTTCCCTCTAAAAAAATCGCCTCTAAATATCATAATCAATGACAACTTTCTTCTTCAGTAAATAGATTTTTTTGGTCCCTAAAAACTTTATTAGGGACTACTTTTCTTCCTTAGAAGAGAATTTTAAAGACAAAATTATTCATCTGTACAAGCTTTTTAATTATGAACCGCAAACAAAAATAATATCAAAAATTCATTCATTTTTCCTTATTCGTATTTTTTTTTATTATTACAACTTTAAAATCATAAAAGATATGGAGCTCAAAAGATTTAAGTTTTATTAAATCAAACATTTACCATTACTATGGCAAACAACCTAAAAACAATAAAACCAGCATAAATTGAAATTGCTTGCATCTTCCGGATTTCTTGCATCTTCCGGATTTCTTCTTTTAAATCTTATTCCAAGAACCTCACTGAAAATATCAGTTTCATCTCTTTGCTCTCCTTCAATGATGCTTTGTTGGAGCTTAATCATCTTATCCTATATAAAAATTACATGTCCATTTACAGGTTGATTAAATTAAGAAAAATAATTAGACAAAAATCAAGATGATATAACTTTGTGTTGCTTACAATTTCATTCGGTGTTCGCCTTTAAGCTAGTGAAACAGGAGCACCTGGCTTCTCTTTGGTTGCAACAAAAGGAGAGAAAGTGAGATAAGAGTTTAATAAAAATTGAAACAGACATAAATATAAGTGTTCATACAACGCACTTAAATTTTCGTTATACAGTTGCCAATTTGAGTAAATATCTCTCTGTTACTCCAGCTTCTTCTTCAAATAGTATGAATACTTCAGGATTACAGTCATTCTTGGCATGCAGATAACTAAATGGAAAATAATACAAACAGTCAAACAGATATGAGCCCCTATGATGGTTTGCTCCATCCTGAAAATGATGATGATAGTTTAAAAACTATGATATACCTCTGCGCATCGCAGGTACATCTTAAAGCCATTTCCAGAGCTGGGACAGGTGATAGAGCCCGATTGTATGATATGCACTAACAAATTGACTGATTATTAAATGTACACAGAATGAAAATCATTATTAAGTGCATTAAGAAACTGTCAGATTCAGTCACACCTCATACAAGTATGATATGCATAGTCAATTGTTATCCAGAGCTGAGGCACAGATCAACATATCATCCTGAGACAACCAAGAAAACTTGCAAGGCTCACAAGAAAAAATTACCTAATGCAACAGCTTAATGATTTTGTTAGGTGTTGCAACCGACTCTTCTCCAACTACATCCACATCCCGATCTCGTAGCCACTTAACAAACTACAATCAGTTGAATTTTTGATTAAGTCTACAAAGAAAAGCATGTCTAAGGAAACGAGAAATGCATAGCACCCAGCTCACATGAAGCATAAATTTTAGAAATAATAATTAACTGGCACACATGAGTACATGATTAGGTGAAAGCAGAACAAAACTTGAGTGCAAACAATATTTGAGGGGGAACAGTGTAAGGAATCCTTCCTGGTCCTCATGTCAGTATATGAAACCCACTACTAGGTTTAGCTGGCCCTGAATCTGATCCTCTCAAACCCAAATTGGTGAATTTTTTAAAAATCAGCTACCCAGGCTTCTTGACAGAAAACTGGAGATCTAAGAGCCTTTAGCTACTAAGTACTAAACTGAATCACTCGCATATATAAAAAATCAGTGTTGGAGACAATTCATTAAAAAATATAAAATTGCAAAACATGCATTCAATTTCAGAAACCGAAGGGTTTATACACAATTACATTGCAGAAAATTGGGTGCTTCAGATTCGTAGAGCTTTCTCCTTCTTTGGTGCCTAAATTAAAAAAAATACACAAAATCAGTAGGACAAAACCAATAAAACAAACAAATTGAAAAGAACAAATGCACAATACCAACCTTCGAATTGCAGTGATGAAATCATGTATTCTAAAAACCTAACCCCCGAGGAAGAAATCAAAACCCTAATAATAAATCAAACCCCTAATTATAAATCAAATCCTTTAGGAGGAATTGACAGTTAGAAATCAAAACCCCTAATTATAAATCAAACCCCTAATTATAAATCAAATCCCTAAGGAAGAATCGACAGAAGATGATGTAAGAATATTTCTATATGTAGAAATATCCTATTGGGCCATGTAATATCTTTGGTTAATTAAGAATATTGCTAAATATATTGGTTACCATTTGTTGGGCTTATATCCTATTATCTCTTCTTTGATGGACGGTCGAGATTCATTGCTAACAACCTCATCAAGAACCCACGGTCGAGATTGATTGCTAACAACCTCATCAAGAACCTACGGCTGAGATTGATTGCTAACAACCTCATTAAGAACCTACGATCGAGATTGATTGCCAACAACCACATCAAGAACCTACGGTCGAGATTGATTGCTAACAACCTCATAAGGAACCTACGGTCGAGATTGAAGGAACCTTGGTCCTCCTTCTACCTATAAAAGGAACTCTATAACCATCAATATAGATCATCAAGAAGAATGAATTTCATTTCATTACACAAAAGGTCAAGAAGGAGAAACCAAGTATTTCCACTTCTACTCTACGGGGTAATCAACTACGGATGATGGATTAGCGCTACAGGTATTCTCCATTAACAATTCTTGCATATTTTATCGTGTGATTATCATGAAGTTCAACGATCCGAAATTAAGTATCTATAATACTAAAACTTATAGTTGGTATCAGAGCAAGTGTTTAGAACTCATGATCGTCCATTCATAATATGCAATCACATGTTATTTTCTATTTGGGCTATGTTTTCACATCTCACATAAAGATCCGTACGCTTCACACCGATGATGTTGTCTGTCGATTCATGAAACTTGAATCAAATTAACATACAGATAAAATCCGCGGCTGGTTAAGCTTTTAGGTTGTTTTTGGGTCTTCCGTACGTTTGGAAGACTACGAGATCATCATCCGGTGGGCCTGTAGATTTAGGTTAGACAATTTTTATTAATGGGTGTGGGCTAATAATGGTAATAAGCTAGAAATGAAAATACGGATTTAACTATATTAATGGGATATATAAAAAAATCTTCCCAAAAGACTATTAATGGTAATAAGAAGTTAAAATGATCGATTGCTCTTTTCGTTTTAATTGGCCGAAAGTCATAACGATCAGCATACACTAATTATTAAAACCTTGATTGATTCACTGTGTGCTTGAAATGACGTGGCGGTTTTGTGCCATAAGGTAAAGGCATGTATTATTGTATTTGCTTGTTTAATAAAATGGAACCATAAACTTATTTTATGTTACTTGTTAAATGAAAGGTCGGTTTTGCTTTTGCTTGTTTAATTTAATAATATATTAGCAATAATGAGTATTAAAGAAATAATAATATATAGCATTAATGGATATTAAAGAAATGATAATATATTAATGGATATTAAAGAAATAATATAGGCATGTTTGTGGAATCTAGAAATGCCATATTATTATTATGGAATGTTTTTATTATCCATATTATTGTGGATAATAACATTGATTCAATGAAGGGGTCAAATATTATGGAATGTTTTTATTTTTCCTGGGCCATACAGGTGGCATGTTTTGTTTGTTTAAAATTTCGGCACTTGGGACTTAAATTAAATTGCCCGTTTTTGCTAGCTTGATTCTATATTTGTTAAATAAAAAGGTTATACACAATTATGGTTCAAACTTAAGCTAATTTAAATGTGTTCATCGCCGAACAAATTTATAAATTGAACAGGTTTACAATTAAAACCAATTTTAATTATTGTTAAGAAATTATGAAGTGGATTTTACTAACGACATATGATCCTATTATTGTGCTTCTGCTTTATCGAAACACCTATGATGCTTCCGCTTTATCGAAACACTATAACGACTTTTTATCGAGTTTCATTGTAAATTTTATGATCAAAACCATTTTTTGACACCATTAAATTTGTGTGTGCATTATGATATGGTTTGTGTGCTTGTTCATTATGGTATAGTTTCTCTCACATTATTGTTTTTCTTTAAATTTTATGGGATTATACTTAAAATTATTATGTGACTCTTTAGTTATCACCACAGTGATACTAGAGTGTTATATCTCAGTATAATCATAATGTTATTATAAGCATGAATTTGCAAACCGTAAAGTGTAGGTTTTGTAATTATCGACACCCTGTGATAATGACATTATTTTAGTTGATTGGCTATCACCATTCCAGTCATAATCGTTATTATGTCAAGTGCTTATAATATCGTTTTGCTTAAATGTATTATAACGACAATTACCCACAGGTAATTGGAGTTCACATGTTTAAGATAACAATGAAGTGTACAATATATGATCATACATTATGGTAATTAAATAATCAACACATGATTTTACTTTATTTCTTAAAAGTGCATTAAAGAAATTTTACATAAATGAACTCATTATCGAGTTGAGTAACCTATTACGATTTTTTGATATTTTCATGAATATTTTTATTATGTTGGACGAAACTTATTGCATCCTCTATGTAAATTGAGGTTTTATTTTTGATAGATTTATCCATATTTGTGAAAATGATATTCATTGAGTATTTAACACCTTTCAGATTAATTCATCCTATATCCATTATTTATCATGATCTTTAAGCTTGTATCATATTTAAACGAGCGATGCATCAAAGAATTTTTCTTCAACGAAATTTCATTTTGAATTATATTTATAGACTTGCTTCATGCTCGGTTTTGGTTTAAGAAAAATTCATTTTGTTTGGATATTTTTCGATTATAGGGTGTTGATATTTTTTCACAATTTACGTATGGCATGTGTTTTGAATAAATGTTCATGATTGATGTTTTAGGGTTACTCATTATTGTTTATAAGCGATTAAATTTATGGTCACATAAAGTATGTCCATATTATTGAGTGGGACTGTGCAATATCACAAGAAAATTTTAGTGTGATATTTGCAATTGTAAATTTTTGCTTGATTGTTTAGTTATCACCACAGTGATACTAAACTCTTATCTTGTAACAATTGTACTTTTTTTTTAGTCCTCTTAGTTTGATTTAACGATTAGAACAAACACTGCTCACAAGTAGTTTTGGTTCACACGTTGAAACAAACATTAAGGTTATCTAAATGTTTCATATACATCTGAAATAATAGCCACCCACAGGTGACTACAATTCACATTATATTAGGTTGAACATTAGAATTATTTGAGTTTGTTAATACATTTTAGGACGTGAGTTGCCCACAGGCAATTCTAGTTGTAGTATTTAACACACATAATGTTGAATTGTGAGAATGTAAAATATCCACAGATATTTTTCATGTCTTATTTGTTCCTTGATAAGGTTTTACCCACAGGAGAATCCTATCGAAGGTATGTAACTATTGTAAGTTTAAAAGTCATTTATCTCTATTATAAATTTCATCTTTTGTTCTTATTAATTGTTGATTATGATTATTTTGTAGACTTTTAATGGCCCAATTTTTGGAAGATAAAATTGGTTATCACTTGGCGATTTTTCACGTTACTGTGTAAATCTATCGATTGCATTATGAATCCCAATCCATGGATGTTTTCTTGAAAATTCATTATTGAATTTGAGAGGCAATTATAGATAAAGTGAAAATCATAAAGTCTGAAAAAGATGGTAAATATTGTGAAAGGTATGACAAAACAGGATATTATCCTAAATCTTTTACGTAGTGTCTTCAAAAGTTTGGAATTAATGCTCAATACACAAGGCCAACTTATCCGTGGCATAATGGTGTATAAAAAAAAAGGCAAAATCATGCTTTTATGAAAATGGTTAGAAGCATATTGAGTTATGCATAATGGCCACACATATGTGAATGTATGTTCTTTCTGCAACTGCATGATTTAAATAGATTTCCGAGTAAAGCAGTTTCAAAGACACACTTTGGACTAGAAAGGTTGGAAACCTAGTTTAAATCACCTTTAAGTTATGGTTGTTCAGTTGGAGGTAATGACTTACATTCCCAAGAATGAAAATTGGATTTGAAAACTATTACGAGTTCATTGGTATTCCTAAATAATCCAAATGGTATTCTTTAATGTTCTAACCGTAGTATGAGATTTATCGAAATCGATAATATAAATTCATTAGTGATGGCATAATCAGTGGGAGTACGTGGATATATCTGTTCAAGAAATCATGATAATTATCTCTTTATTTAAGATTTCTACAAATATTGTGAATCTTCTCATTATCAGAATGTTAGATAATGAAAGACCACAAATTACTGATCCAATATCCCATAATATAACTACTGTCAATAAAGAATTATTTTGATAACAACATGAACCAGCAGTAAGAAGGTCTCAACAGAAATTGAAAGAAAGTTATTCATGTTGTTTCAGTGATTTTATTACAAGAATTTATTACATTTTGATATGGAATGGCAAAGACTCGGTTTTCGGTTCACAGATATTATGTGTAATAATTTTGATTAATGGATTGATGCTATGTGAGAAAAATTACTGGTTGAAAGTGAAGTCTCGGAAATTGTTTAATTGCTCGAAAGACACAAATTGGTTGTATGAAAATTTGTCTTTATGAACTAATACGACTGTAATAGCAATTTTAAACAGTATAAAGCAAGACTTATTTCCAAAGATTTTACTCTGAAACGATGCATTGATTATAAATAAGTTTTTCTCTCGTGTCAAAGAAAGACTTATTCAGAATTATCATAGTAATATTAGTAGCTCAGTATGACCTAAGAGTTGCATTAATTAAATGTGAAAATAGCCTTTATTAATGATAAATTTTAGTCTACAAATTTTAAAAATCAAAGTATGAAATTTAAGTAGCCTCCCATGATGGTATATGAAATTCAACAAAACTATAAATGTTTCAAGTTTTGGATGAAATTATTACAGATTTATGCATATACCTCAAGATCAGTGGGAGAAATTCATACTCTTGGTCTTGTATGATCTTGACTTTATGCATATCTCTATATTTTTTGAAATAAATGATATCAATGAAGCTTACCATGTTATAGTATCATATGGATTACTAAAGCTCTCATATAAGGCATATATAGAATATTCAAGGAATTTTGAGATAATAACATATTTAACAGATTTTATTTCATGTTGGATAGAAGATATAAATTTAATCTTCATTAGGTCTTAATTCTGATATGAAACTTATTACAAGTTATTGATATGTTAACTAAATTCCTTAAGAATCGAAGAACAAATTACGGGAAAGCTATCAAGAATTTTGAGATATTATTTTAACTTATGTCTTATAATTAGTTAGCAAACCCAACAAGAGTTGATTGGGTTTTCAGACTTTAATTTTTGTGGATGTACGGATTCTATAAAGGAAGAATCCATTAATACTAGTCCCATAATTAAGTTTGAATATTTATGACTGCGAAACTTGGAGAATTAAGGTTTGTCTCTGCATTGCTGAAATTTATCGTCTTAGCTTCGCATCATTAAAGCACGATATGATACAAAAGGAACAAAACACATGAACCTTGAGTATATATACGTGAATCAAGAAATTCAGAAACAAAAGTTATTCATATATCACTTAAGCACAATTGCATCGGAGATCCACTTATTGAAACAATTACCTTTTAAGACCTCTTAAGAAAAGATTAAAATCTTGGGTCTATGGGAGTAATTGATTATTGACTTCAGCTAATTTATGTGCTTATTTATGAACAATTATTGAGCTCTTATTAATGTCGTTCTGAAATTTTTTTTTTTGTATCCATGTTTAGTATACATTTATGTGAATGGATGAATGTTAACAGAAATAGTCTTTCTTTTAAAGACATTACTGGACCATTATGACATCCCAATATAAGGCCTAGTTAAGTAAGTTATTTGTGTTGTGGTACATGGAAGGGAACATGTTGATAACAGGACAACGTGCAACCGCTATGACTCGCATGGATGGTTTAGTTGGCCAAGGTATTACGTTAACCATTAAATTTGTTTAGCAATTATGCGCGCTTATGTTTTTCTATGATTAACCATTAAATAGATTATCACATGGACCAGTGGGAGAATGTAAGAATATTTCTATATGTAGAAATATCCTATTGGGCCATGTAATATCTTTGGTTAATTAAGAATATTGCTAAATATATTGGTTACCATTTGTTGGGCTTATATCCTATTATCTCTTCTTTGATGGACGGTCGAGATTCATTGCCAACAACCTCATCAAGAACCCACGGTCGAGATTGATTGCTAACAACCTCATCAAGAACCTACGGCTGAGATTGATTGCTAACAACCTCATTAAGAACCTACGATCGAGATTGATTGCCAACAACCTCATCAAGAACCTACGGTCGAGATTGATTGCTAACAACCTCATAAGGAACCTACGGTCGAGATTGAAGGAACCTTGGTCCTCCTTCTACCTATAAAAGGAACTCTATAACCATCAATATAGATCATCAAGAAGAATGAATTTCATTTCATTACACAAAAGGTCAAGAAGGAGAAACCAAGTATTTCCATTTCTACTCTACGGGGTAATCAACTACGGATGATGGATTAGCGCTACAAGGTATTCTCCATTAACAATTCTTGCATATTTTATCGTGTGATTATCATGAAGTTCAACGATCCGAAATTAAGTATCTATAATACTAAAACTTATAGATGAGACAACTGGTAGAAATAAAAACCCTTATTAGAGATCAATACAGACTAAAAACTGAGATTTGACAAAATTTGTAAAACATCTACCATTGATTAAGAAACTTGAACACGCTAAGCATCTAATGAAGGTGGTGCATCACCTTATTTTCTATTGTTGTGCTCTACGAGAACTCTTCCCTCTAATTTTTTTTTTACTTTTGTTTCTTACGATTGATGAAGAAATACCAGAAGAGAGATTGAGAAAGAGATACCAGATGAGAGAGAAGAAAAGTTAGAAGTGAGAGGAAAGAAAACGATTTTCATAAAGAGCGGATTTTTTTTTTGATATATTCCGCTGGTAAAGAATCTTGGTCAAAGGTGTATCCTGATATTTACGAAGCGATAGATACTTCTCTTGGACTTATCTCCTACAAATTAAGGCAAGTAAAAACATTTTTTTTTCAATCCGACCTATTTAACTGAAATTATCTGATTTATGGATCGGCTCAGTGTTTGTTGTTTTGAGTTAAATATGACTTATCCGATTCAAAAACATGTGAGTTAATGGCCTGGTCCTATGAATTAAGGACATTTCATTCCATGGCTTAAAAAGGTCTGAATCAGGGGTTAGGTCTGAATCACGTCGCGAGTCGGAAAACTGTAAATGTACACTGAGAAACACGAGGTTCGAATGAGATCAAACGAATTGATGAATCAGGTTTAATCTTGGAGTTAGGCTTATATAAATCATTAAGTTGATTTTCATAACCAGAGAGAATTTAAAGGTTTCCACACTGAAATATATGCATCCGAAATATACGTATCCAAAAATGTATGAATATATATTTCAAACCTACAAAAGCTAGTATTTAACTCATACTTCTCAAATGTTACTTAAAATAATAATTACTTAATTATTTATTATATATACCACCAATTTTTAAATTGTTACTTAAAATCTTAATTGTAAACCATTAACATAAAACATGATCACCAATAAGGTGAAGACGAGAATCACCATTAACGATAAAGGCTAGAAACTCATTTTCAGATCGTTTGAGAAGTTATATTCGTTTTCAATTTGAGTATAAAATTATACTCGCTTTCAAATTTGGTGTAAAATAATAGGCATTTTCAATTCAGGTATAAAACTATTTTCGCTTGTACTCGAACTGAAATCGAGTATGATTTCATATTGTGATCAAATACTAAGTAAAAATAATAGGTTAACCAAAATCGGTTTACACAATACACACATAAAAACCGATTTCTGACATTGCACAATAGGGATCGGTTTATAAAAGTGCTCATGTAATCTGATTCCAACGAAAAAATAAAAATATGGAAAAACATTTATCTCTTCCATACCAGAATCGGGCAATGTGGGCATTAACATAGACCGATTCTGGTTCAATTTTCTCCAACCATAATGGTCATCCAAGATAATCGGTCTTTGCGGGCATGAATAACAACCGTTTCTAATTAAAATCGGTATACAAGTACATTGACGTAGACCGATTCTTATAAACCCAGAAAACTTTAATTTCTAAAAATGAAATCGGTTTACCTTTTGCAGTCTGGGGGACAATTTGGAATGAGAGAAATGCCAGATTATATGGTGGGACAAGAAGAAATTGGAATCAACTAATCATCTATGTTAAATGCACTATGTATACTTGTGGAATTCTATATCATATTAGTATCTTTTTTCAGAAAGTCCCTACGTTTGCAACCAATAGTCAACCAATGTAACTGATACAACTGATGTTACTTTGGAATAACTGAAAACTCTTACTTCTTCAACCTATGGGGATTACTGAAATATTTTTCTTGAATTATTTTTAGTGGATATTAATTCCAAGGATTCATACGATTTTACATACTTCCAGGATGATGACGACGATGATAATGAGGCTAATAAAGAGGAGGGTGGTGGACTGAGCAAATTTGGGAAGGAGTTAAAAAAAACTTCTAGGAGGTGTAGCTGGAAGGAATGATTCAGATGCCAAAGATGACGACGACAATGATGATGTAAGTTCATGTTGTTTCACTTAAGAGTTTCTGAATTTCACTTATTCTGCAAGTGTTTTATTCTGTCTTTGGATGGCATTTTCTTGCCTGAACTTCTTAATCGTGATAAAATTAGTGCATCGAAGTAGACAAAGAGTATTACCAATCCTGATCAAATAATCCAAGCTAGTTTATCTGATTATGTTTCTGATTATTCATTTGCAGGAAGCAGAAGATGATATGAGCATGTCACATGTGTTGGCTCCAAAAAATAAGGATACACATACACCTAAAGAAGAACCTGTTGACACACCTGCAATAGCAGCGCCTTCAGGATCCCCTCGTGGAACCCCATCTACTACATACAAATCTACAAAGTCAAAGATAAAATCATCTGAAGATGATGCTAAAGTTGCCAATAGTGCACCTTTGGAAAAGGTGAAGATGGAAACTTTAAGTTCTTGTTCTTGTTTTCCTTTTTTTTTTTTTATAAAAAATATATTTCTTCGGGTCTTGATAGTTCTTTAGCACTTATTTCCTCTAAACCTGGCGGATTGGTTTTCTTCTTAATCATTTGAGATGAGCTGAGCCAAAGGAATATATTTGCTAGGATTGTCAATACAATCAGGATTTATCTTTGCCTAATATCATCACTTATTAAGATGTTATAGGGGCACTTACGATAGGGTAAATAAATCCTTTTGTGTAAGAAAAAAAAATTGATTGATCTTTTGTCTTTGTTTTGGTTTAATCCAGGAAGTGAATCAGTTTTCCCATGTGGCAGCATTCGTGATCTTTATGTGTCAGGGGAAGATCTTAATGAAATGGAAGCTCTAGCCAAGAAATTTGAGAAGGAAGATGGAATTTTGGATGAGGTTCAACAACAACTCAAATCTGGAAGTGATTTGTGTTTGCAGTCAAAGTTATTTCCAGGCCCTGATCAGTCCGGCTATGTTTTGTACTATGAGATAAAATTTGAGAAAAATCTCCAAGCTAGATCATCTATAATGTGTCGCATGCCAGATTTGAACAGTGATATTGATTTCTTTCATGTATCAAGACACAGTGAAGAGTTAACTAAAACTCTACCTTCTCTCGCATCTGCACTGTCAGAAATATGTTCGTTTCTTGATCCCAAGGTCAGCTCTTTTCATGAAATTGGTGTTTTTGTTCCTTGAGGCTTTGAACTTTGTAGTTAATCTTGTTTCAAAAACTCTCTTAACAGGCTGTTCCTGACAAGGTTTCTGAGGAAGTACCACTCAATGCATGTAAACCTTCACAATTTTGAGTAATACAAGAGACAGTTCTTAGGGATCTCCATTATGAAGAAGCAGAGATCACTCTTGTTCCAGCTAATGATCTCTGTATATTCTACAATAAGCATAAAGGATACGACTCCCTTTCTAGGAATGAGCGAGGAAGAGTCCACCAATTTTAAGCATGTTTACCCTTACTTTTGTAGATGTCGGCAACTCGACATGATGGTATTTTGTATTAGTGTTAATATGTTATTGTAGGAACCTCCCAAATTTGTATATACTTAGTCCTGGTGTGTGATATTACCTTTCGATTTTATACAATCCTTGTACCCCTAGCTGACGATCATTGAGATTATGAAAATTGTATGCAGTTGACTATTCAATTTGTCTTTTACTTAATCACTTCATACTGTTGCATCTGGGACAAGTCCAAGCATCAAGCTAGCACTCTGCTGGTGGTGATATTTTGAGAGTATTGTTGCTGCTTTGGAACCACTTTCTAAACTAAGGATCACTTTGGTGAAGGTATGAAGTGTACCACTAAATTTTTAACACAATTTTATTGATCTGTTACATGTTTACAGCTGTTTTTTTTCACTTAAGAATCTGCTTTATCATGGTCATGCATTAGATTTTAAACCCTTATATTTATCTTTTTAGACGATAATATTGGAATGGATTCGGAAGAAGAAAAATCTCTCGCTTCCCGCAACAAATATTCCATCACGTATGCCCATGGATTCCAGTCATACTCGAAGCAACAACACCACTTAAATTCCTAGAACTGAGTAGACTAAATCACGAGTAGTCACAGAATATTCGTATTTGCTGACCATAATTTTTCTTGCCACTAAGTTTTAACGGCAAAATTTCAGATTTTCTTCTTATTCATTTAGATGACTAACCAACTTTTGTCTACATAAATAGATATAAGGACAAAAGTTACACGTTGTGGGCAATAGTTTTTTCGGAGACCAATTTTTTCTCTGTCGGTAAAAAATAATCCATTTGTGACAACAATTTGTTTGGATACTAATAGTGCTAACGGCAAAATCCTTATTTGACGGGCATTCATTTCGGCAAAAAAACTAATTTTGTCAGTGTAAGATACATTCAGGGACAAAAGTCTCGGATTGTTAGCAATAATATGTTTGGAGACTATAATTTTCCTTTGTCGCTAGAAACCAATTCCGTGACCGAAATAATTGGTCACAAAGAAATATTTAGAGGCGGAGACAGGATTGGTCACTATATTTGGTCACAAAAAAATATATTTTGAGACAGAGACAAGATTGGTCACTATATTTTGTCACCAAAAATTTCAGTGACAACTTTAAAGACTAAATTTACCGTTTGTTGAGAAAAAATATATATGGTGACAAAAAAAATATTGCTCCCTAAATACTAGATTTGTAGACAAAATTTTATTGGTCACATAAAATTTTGTCACTAAATGAGTGCTTTGTTGTAGTGGATGAACTGTCACAACACGATCCAACTGTCTCTCCAAGCACTCATTCCTTTGAAGAAGAAGAACAACTTCAGGATTGGCAGGTTTCTTCATTTTTTTAATGTCTGTCTGGCTCAAGAGAGATAAAGTACCAACAAAAGTTCCAAGATGAGAAATATTAAATTGACTATAGATTCGACTGATGAGGCATGAAAAACCAGGGTTTTTATTCTGTGAAACCATATGAATCATTTGAATCCACGAAAATCAATATCTTCACCAGAAACAAAATGGTAAACCAACTCAACCAGAGTTCTGCTCCAGAGATTTTTGTCGAGCATACTGGGAATTAATTAAGTTATCCACAACCAAGTTACCAAAAATCTTCAAATGAAATCTTATATTGTCCACATGGAGTTTGCTTTCTATCCATGGCACATTCTTTCCTATGAGCAGTTCAGACAACTGATTCTTATTTGGTCTTTGACCTTCTGGTTTAGGAACAACAAATGAATGATATAAAGGAAAGTTTAATAACTCAGCTATAACAGCACAGTTAACCTCAAACATTGTTCCTTTGACCATAGTCTTGAAACATCAGTTGGTGTTGTTGGGTGCATGAATATTATCATAAAATTCACAGATCATCTCAGGATATGATTTCCCCAAACCCTTATGAATATCACGCCACTCAAACTGGTTCATGAACATGTGAAAATATGGTTCTTGAACCGACGATCATATGCCTTTTCCATGACAAAATGACCACTATAGAGTTTATTATATTTGTCCCTAGATGATATGTTGATAAAACTAATTTGACGGCTAGCATCAAACTGATATGTTGATATGCTGAGCATCTACACCAAAATCAACATCATCAAATTCATCATCACTATCAACTAACCTCTTATATATACTAGGATTGGTACCTGAAATCTCACCACGATTCAATCTCTTCCTATGAGCCCTAGAAACCAAAGAAGAATGAAGAACTTACCAAGTACGTGAATTGTTGTTAATGGTGAAACTCCGGAACCAGAGAATATGAGGAATTAAAGACAAGCCCATCGAATGATTTCCTGTTGCCAATACAAAGGTATAAAGAACACCCAAAAATATTAAGGTTATAGTGATTTAGAGTTTAAGACCTATTGGGTTTTCTTTTTCGTACTCGAACTGTAGGGAATAAGAGATGAAAAGAACGAAGTGAGCTCTTTCTCTTTTATATGTCACATGGTGGTATATGAACCGTCAAAATATGTTCTGGAACACGGTTTAAACACGTAATGGTTACGAGATCAGGGTACGTGAACTATACGTGTGCGACAAAGGCTTCATTATTTTATGAAACATCATATTTTTATTAAACAAACTATGAAAAATAAAATTGGAGCAAATATCAACAACCCTTTAACGAGTAACTCATTGCGAACACAAGAGAAACCCAACCTTGTACACCATGACACCAAGAGAGATTTTCTTTCCAACAACTCTAACATCTTGAGAGAAACCCGAGAGACTGTTTTTACAAATTTTTCAAATAACTTAGAAAGGGAACAAGATAATTTGTGTTCCTGATTTCTTCGTTTACAACTTATAGACACAGTCTTTGCAGATAATATGTAGTACTGCATAGGGAAATATTTTCGAAAAAATGAGACATCCTGACTTTCTCACAAAAGAGGGCAGTATAATTATCTTGAGAAGGTGTATCAGGGTTTGACTGATGAACATAGTCAAATTCAGAGATGGAACTGACTGATAGATGAGGTTTAGATACTTCTTGTATTATATCCAACTTTTCTGAGACACATGAAAGAGAGGGATTACCCTTACTGATAAGAAGATCAATATATCAACCTCAACATGAAAATTATTCATCATAACTTGATTTAGCTTATCAAGAGATTCTTTCTCTTTCTGAAGATATAACTCAACATCAAGAGATAAGCTCTCAAGACTTTTTTCAATCCCTGAAAACACTTCTAGGGATTTTTAACCTGGTGGAGGTTTATATAGAATTTCTTCAACAAATTCTATTAAATTAGTCATGGAATAGAATTCTGAAATCCTGGATATAGTGGTGCATTTAGTGAGATAGCATTGTTGTCCATAGATTCAGATCTCTACAAACACATACTTATGAGGTATTAAACTTGTTTGAATACTTTGATACCAATTGAAAAAGCGGGGTTCTAACAACCTCACCCAATATTTCTTTTAGGCGATCTGTATGGACAAACTCCAATATAATTCCAAGAGAATCAACTAGACATCTGGACTCAATCAATGGAAATACATCCAAGAGTTGTATCTCTGTTTCACAATGTAATCAGCAAATCAAACAGAAAGAAATCCGCGAGCCTGATTTTTATGTGAAACAACGTGAACGTTATCAAAGACCAATATTCAAGTGTCAATCAATTTATATCAACAACAAAAGGTTGGATTATCTAATTGATTGAACTACGCACAACCTGTGATATTTCAATTATATAAATAAATATAATGCGAAAAAGAAATAACACATACAACAGAAATTTTGTTAACGAGGAAACCGCAAATGCATAAAAACCACGTGAACTAGTCCAAATTTGAACACCACACTGTATTAACCCACACTAAACTACTCCAAGTTAACTTCTGACTGGAATGTAGTTGAGCCCTAACCAATATCACACTGATCAAGGTACAGTCGCATTCCTTACGCCTCTGAATCCCAACAGGACTCTTCACACTTGACTCCCTTAGATGATCTCACCCACAACTAAGAGTTGCTACGACCCAAAGTCGAAGACTTGATAAACCAATCTATCTCACACAAAAAAGTCTATTGAATAGATAAATCTATCTCCCACATAAATGTCTATGAGTTTTATTCCATCTTTTGATATAACAAGGTGAACATGAACCAATTGATACACCAGACTTATATTCTCGAAGAACAGCTTAGTAATATCAATCACCTCACAATAATATTAATCGTATGGTAGCAAAACAGGATATTGTGGAATCACAAATAATGAGACGAAGATGTTTGGGACTAATTTTTATCTTTCCTATCAGAAATTAAATCTCGAGAAAATATTAGAGAAGATAGTACTCAATACGATAGAATAAAGAAAGATCAGGACACCTAACTACAGAGAATATAGTTGGGCATGGCTTCACAATCCCAATGAAGTCTTTCAATCATTAACCTATAATGGTTTTAGGAAAAATCTAGGTTAAAGGAGAATCGACTCTAGTCGCAACTTTTATCACATGAGGTGTGGGGATTAGGTTTCCCAGTTGCAAGAGTTCTCCCTTATATAGTCTTCAAATCAGGGATAGACTCAAACTAATATCTTTCAACCATTAGATCGAACTTAGATTGTTACACACAAATGAAAAGTGATTTTATTTAGATATGGGTTACCGTATGTAAATGTGTACACCTTATTGGCTCAAAAATGGTTAACCGAATTTAGCCATATAAACACTTTTATGTCAACCTTTTTCATCTTAATCACAACTAGTTCAAATGACTCAAATGAAACTAGTTCTAGAGTTGTGCAATTGTAAGCTATTTCAGATTTTGTTAAAGTTTTGGTAGTGGGCTGGTAATGGGCTTGGGTTTAGTTTAGTCTCTTCTTTTTTCTTTAGATTGTTTGGGCTTAATTGTTCCTGTTTCTTTGGGCTTTTGCCTTGTTTGTTGTAATCCCTCTTTTATTATCAATAATAATTCATGTGATTCAGAAAAAAAAAAAAAAAAAAAATCTGAAACAAAATCGATTGTGATTCACTTGAATCAATTTATGAACATTATAGCCAATGTTTTCAAAAGATTGCATTCCTTATTATATATAAATGTATTAGTTCATGAAAAAACCGATTTTGGAACATAACCCACTCAAGTATGCAAACGGGTACACATACCTAAGTGGCCGGACTTAGTTTGGGTTCGCCAGTATGCAAACGATTACACATATCTCCAAACTCAGTTGAATTCCCGGATTTGAACTTACGCCGGTATGCATCCGGGTATGCATACCAAGTTCTCGGACTTGGAATAACTTGCAACAGTTAGCTTACAAGTACGTATATTATTTAATATACAATCATGGTTAACGGTTCTAAACTCACAGCTCAAACATTGAAACATTCTTAGAAGATGACAATAGCTATCTCACACAAACTATTAGCTTCAAAGCAATTTTCAAGTGATCGATAGATCAATACAAAATATTCCGAGTCTAAATCAAATAACTGTCTCACACAAATCATGTAAGATATTACCAGGAGATTTTCACATGATCGTCTTTTGACTTTTGTCAAGAATATAAGATGAACTTCGAAATATGTAAGCAAGTTAAGCTCAGCTCGAAATATCAAATTTGTATAATCGAAGTCTATATAACTATACGACTTTTGTCTCAAATAGGAGATAGAGTAGATAGTCCTTTGAGTGATAGATGAGTTCAAGTCTCTACATACCTTTTGTTGATGAAGTTCCACAATCTCCCATTAGCAGTTCTTCATCTTCAATCGATGAGCTTCGTGAAGTCGAAAGCTCAACTACACTTTCTATCCTAATCCGAGACTTAGCTACAAGTAAACTAGAAATCAAGACTTATAGTTTTGGCAACTAAACTTGACAAACAAGCTTGAGATAGCAGCGCTTGTGAGTTTGACCGAGCAGTGCTCTAACAACTGTTGGATCATACATATAAAAATAAACAAAAATAAAGATAAAAACACATATTAAATAAATTAAATAAACAAGCGTAGCAATTAGGTCGTGATGACACACACTTTTAAATCACACACACAAAAATGAGAAAAATTACAATAAGGGATCATATTAAATCAACATACATAACGATTTTCCTGCATTATTGAGCTTATATTGATAGTATATTGTATATGCACTCATAAATTATTGACAAAAATGAATGAAAATATTACTGAATTAACATTCAACGGTACATCATATATACACTGTTGAATTATATACAAAAATGAACAAAAACAAGACAATTTAGACGCATTATTAAATTTATACAGAACAATATATAGTACATGCATTGTTAGATCATATAAAAAGTAATGAAAACAATATTGAACATTACTCATAAACATGAATGGAAAAACATAAATCAAAATTTAAAAAAATTTCACATAAACCAAAGTCAGATCTATAAAAACGAAGAAAAAAAGACTCTATTTCAGGTTAAAAGAGTATCATATTAATAAGAACACTGGGATCGTTCATTGACCTGGAAAAAAAAAATAAAAACAAAAATCATGAGATTTTAGATCAGAGAACAGAAAATTAACAAGATTAAGAACATTGACAAACAAACAATTTACGGATCTATGAATCATAACAAAAAATTGGATCAAATTCAATCAATCAAATGTAAAATCAAAAAAATCAAAAAAAAAAATAGAAATCAGAAAGAAAATCTAAACTAAGACTATTAAGAAGGTAGTAGACTTACCAAATTAAAGAACATGAGATTTATTATTTGAAAACAAGATTAAACTTATCTTGTTTGGTGGATTTTGTTGATGTATCTTTCAACAATATTCGATGATAACACTCTCCAATAAGGTTGTTTCAATCTCCGTTGAAGATCTCGATCGAGTTGTTAAGCAGAAAATGAAAGTAGGGTAATTTTTTATTTTTTTGAAGGAAAGAGGTAACCCTCTGTTTCATTGATAAGATAAAACTGAATACAAAAATCCCAGATACATCAAAATTGAAATACATGATAAAATACAAATGCCTTGTATCACAATAACAAGGACATTGTAATACACCAACATATTTACTAAGATCATGAGCTTCAAAGAGAAATCTGATGATTTTCGTGGGATGACCATTGAATTGAGATTCGGCCATTTGGAGGATTTGAAGAAATTGTCTTCTTCACTGTTTTCTTCATTAAGATAGAATTGTCCCAAAAAGGAGTAATACGCACACAACATCGTTACGATTGCTTCCGGTAGCCATTGATCTTCACAAAAATGAAAAATCACTTTCTCCCAGGATGAATCCCCCCTATTGATATATATGAAACCATTATACCAATTGATTGAAACACCTTCAAGGCTATGAGAAACTGCTTTACAAACATCTAACAAGCATTTATAAGCCATTAGAGAAGAATGTCTACAGAAAATAAAATAGAAACGAGTTAACAGAAAACCCTATTACTTGAATCAACAATTTTTTATTTAATACTAATAATATATACAGATACTACTTGCAACTAAATCTGTGAAGAAGATATGAAAAATTCAGATCAAATCCAACAGATTTTGGATCATAATGAAAATATTTAGGAAAGATTTAGAGATCAGGAGTTTGGAAAAAACGGTTACAAAGTGAAGAGAGGAGATTCCCTGGTTTTTCTGGTATGTTTTTGGTTGCAATGGCTAGAACCGAAAGTAGGGTAATGAGTTTTAGTTTTATTATTTTTATATATAATAAAGGGTAGGTTAGACATTTTTGAAATGTGAATTTTATATCCTGCACATGTGTGGACCGTAGATTAATTTTTTTGATCCAAAATTTAAGTTTTGGACCTCTCAGAGCGTCCACAGTCATGGACTAAAAAGTGGAATAAACCCCATATAGTCACGAAAACCAATCGCAGTGGGGCTGGAGTAAAACCAAATATTTGGTTTTAGTTGGAGAGAGAGTGAAATCTCGACCAAATTTGGTCGAGTCTCTGGAGTAAAACTGATTATAGTGGGGCGGATGTTTAAAGTTCGTCTGATTGACAGGCGTAAAATATCATGTACGTTTGAAATGGGGCGCAACTTACAACTCCGCGCCGCAACCAGGCGTCAAAGTAGTCGAAATCGGCCTCCAAGGCCGAGTACTCGGCGAGTACTCGCTCCAAGGTGTCCAAGCGAGGCGATTTCCAATTCCAATGTCAAAACGAGGAACACCGATTAAGTCGGCCGAGGAGACCTTGGAACAGGCCGAGGAGACCTTGGAATCGGCCGAGGAGACCGAGTAGTGACCGAGTAGACCTTGTATTAGGCTGAGGAGACCGATTTTATATAAAAAATGGCCAAGTACTTGGTATAATTCATGACTCATGAGTATTTAGGGACCGAGTATGATGCCGAGTATTGGCGATTTCCAAGTCCGAGTTAATTGCTCCTCGCTACAAGGTACTCCACCGAGGAGGACCGAGGAACGCTTTCGATTACTTTGCCAGGCGTACGTTAAAAGTATCGTGAAGGTCCGCCCCATGGGGCGCACTTTGAATCTCCGCCCCATGGGGCTCACTTTGAATCTCCGCCCCATGGGGGCGCATGTTTTCATCTCCGCCCGTGTATTTTTTTTTTTCTTCTTCTTCTTTTCAAGCGTACTTTCAATCTCCGCCCGTGTATAATTTTACTCTCCACAGCTGCGTTGAAACACCCTCAAACCCATATAATTTTAGTATTTGGTTATGGTTTTAGTTTTAGTATAGTCTATGATTGTGGACGCTCTCATTAAACTAAAGGACCAACCATTAAACCAACCCTCTAGATTAGTACCTAATGGTAATTCATACATTTTAATTCCTACATATTTTTTTATTGACTAAAGCCATTGCTTAGACTTTTGAGCCTAATACAAATCTTTCATTTTGAGAAGACGCAAACAATTGTGAAGAAGAAGAAAAAAAGCTTCATGAGCCTTTTTATGAAGAAAAGGGTCCTGCGCGGAAGCAAGCGAAACTCTAGCATGATTAATTTGTTGATGGATGGAAGGGCGGAGCCAGAAATCTAACTAAGGGGTAGCAAAAAAATTCTTGGGGGTGCAACTAAGGGGAGCAAAAAAATTCTAGGGGGTGCAACAATGATAAAATAGGCTTAAAACCCCAATAAATTAAAAAAATTGGGCTAAATTAGGCTTTGGAGCTAGTTTGGAAGGGTGTGCAATTGCACACCCTTGCTATACACTAGCTCCGCCCCATGGAACCAAACCTATTCCACTTTCTTGTTTCTTTGGCTAGGGAGGTTATAAGAGAGGGGAGGCTCTGTCTAATAACTGGCCCTTGGTTCTCGGAAGAGTGAGAATTCCAGATTTTGTTAACAATATCAACAAAATCTGGAGACATATCACGAGGTCTTCACTAAAACAATGTCAACAAATAAAATAATATCAACAGATAAAATAATATCAACAAAATCTGGCCCTTGCTTCTTTTCCAAAAAAAAAAAAAACAATATCAACAAATAAAATAATTCATTTTGGAGACATATCACGAGGTCTTCACTAAATATTATGCTTTTTTTGTTTTTAGATTTGTTACTTGGTATTTTTTTCTTTGTTCTAAAAAAAAAAAAAAAATAGCCTGAACAGTCCGGGGTTTTAATTACAATTTAACCTCGTTAAATGAATGCTTGATAAATGAATAATCTTGCCAAATGAATAATCTCGATCACGGCTTGGCCAAGGGGTAAATAAATAACCTCGCTAATAAAAATAAATTAGTCTTTATTTAAAGGCCATATGTGAATTTAAATAAATAATAACTAAATTTCATATAAAGATATATATAAACAAACCAAAATACTTCATCCAATCAACAATATTCTTATAAGAAGTAAGTTATTCTAAAAAAATGCATCTAAAATTGATTTTTTTTTTTTTTTTTTTGTAAGACATGTCGTATAACTTCTGAGATATTTTGCTTGTGTTGTAGCAAAAACTGTTTTATAATGACCACTGCTCGAAATGCTTTTTGGACGACATATTTGGTATGACAGTATTACCTAATTCAACATCATTCTCATAATTTATTACTAACTCGATGTTTCTTCGTCCTTAGGTGATCTCGTAATGATATTTTTTTCGTTGAACTAGTTCAGAAAATGTTCGACATCCATCACATTTCTATATGTAAGTTAAAAATGATATAAATTAATTGGCCAACTTTTGGTTTGGAAACATCAGAATTATATAAGTAAAAAGATAAAATACTATCTACATAAATAAATATTCATTTATCTATAGATAAACAAATAACCTAGCTAAACAAATCTTTTTAACTGATCCCAAGTATATTTATTTATCGAGGTTAGATCGTACAACAAAGTGAAGGAAAGACACTCACAATTTATTTGGGGGCCATGGTTTTTAATTGGGGTGCAAATAAAATTGGGGTGCAAATAAAATATCTAGGCCTCCAATTAAAAACCATGGCCCCCAATTAATCGGGATCATCCTCTCCCATTATTTTCGCTAATGGTAGCGATAATGAAGAAGAAGAAATACAAGAGATTCAAGAAGATCCTCCCGTACGAGGTGAAGAAGAAGAGGAGGAAGAAGAGGGTGATAATGATGTTGAAGACGGTGGTAGTGGTGATGATTCTGATGATTCTGATGATTCTGATGATGAGGAAGAAGGGGATGAAGGTAATAATAGTGGTGATAGGAGGATGAAGATGATGAAGGTAATGATGCTGGTGATAAGGATGATGAAAATGATGAAGGAAATGATGCTGGTGATAAGGAGGATAAAGAGAATGAAAAGCCGAAGCCGGCAAAGAGGGTAAAGTAGGATGGAACAGATATTGCACCCAGCGCGAGACACGTTCCTGCTACTCATTTGTTGCTGGAACCTCTTCGCAGTGGTAAACCTAGATATGGATGCGAAGTTCCATTTGGATATTCCGGATCCTGGACTCATACCATCTATGAGACAATAATAAGAATCCCAACTTTGCTTGTTATCTGATTAGTTGATGTTAAGTTTTTTTTTTTTTTTTTTTTTTTTATATATATTTACATGTTTCTGTTTTGTAGGATCATAAGAATATCGCACGTCTTTTCAGGCACCAATCTTCTTTCAAGAAAATGGAGTTGTGGCCGCTAGAAGGTGAGTGTGCAAGAGTTAGAGAGTATGTTGAAAACTCCGATTTGTATAATGCTGTTATGAACTTTGTGATTGCGTATGACAAGGTCACAGTATCTAGTTTCTGTGAAAGGTATTACGTTGAAGTTGACATATTCAAACTCCCTTTTGGCGAGATGGCAGTGACTCCTGATGACGGCGAACAGATATTAGGGTTGCGAGTCGAAGGTAGATCAACCAATAACAAGTTCAAGTAAAGGCTTAGTTGGGATGAAATTTATGCATTTACCAATAACTTGTTTGGGTGGGATAAAGAGGAGACTGATGGGATTTTCGTGCCGGGAACTAAATAACCGAAGAAAGAGTTCAAACTTGTAGAGATTATGGACATGTTTTCTGACACATTAACCAAAGAAAAAGATGGTCTCTCTGATATGGAATGTCGTTATGCGGCATCTGGGTATTTGTTGTACGTCCTTGCATCGGTTATATTTACCGAAAACAAAAGTAATAGGGTCAGCGCCAACCTTCTTCAGCTATTGGATCCCTTGGAAGATGTGAAGAAGTACTCTTTGGGGACTGCCATAGTAGCACATTTCAATAGTCAGCTTACCCAGGGAAATCGCGAACGAGCTTCTCAAATTAATGGGAATTTGGCTCTAGTCCAGCTATTTGGATTGATGAAAGTTGTCTTCTTTGTGTACGTTTTTTCCATTAATGTTTTATGTTTATTTGATTTTTTTAAATTTATAAAATGTGCTTGTTATAGGTGTGGATATGTGATCATTTGCCCTCACTATTCAAAGATAATGAAGACATGGAACTCAACCCAGAATGAAGCGAAGGTAGTCCAACAGGAACCCGATACTTGTTCACCGATTCTCAAGCTAAGGAACAAAATGATGCGTTGATAGAAATATGCCAAAAATTGGAAAACATCATGACGAAAGAGGTAATCTTTAATATGTAAAAGGATGGTATAGTTGGCGCAATGGAAGATGCCGTGTATTAACATGGCCCTTTGTTTCACCCATACGGTTTTTCAATGTATAATCCGATGAGAATCATGCGCCAACTTGGATTTATTCAAGATTCGCCCGATGATGACTATGTACCTACGTTCAAGCACAAGTTGGACAAATACGAGGCTGACGTGTCGTACATAAAGGTGGTTTACGAACCTGAACCTGATACCAATCATTGGAATACTAGACACTCTAGGCTAGTAGACATCACTGATTGGGTGCATGTCAATGAAGGTTAAGAGGCAACAACAGATTGCAGTCAATGGTACGAAGGCTTCTCCCACGGTCGGGTGATACAGATAGATCCGACTGCAGGTAGGAGGACCAACAGAGCATCCACCTCTTCTTCTTAAGATGGCACTAGAGATGAGACTACCATTCTTAAACTAGTGGTGAGTTTTTATTTTTGTAATTATGTTATTCATCTACATAAAAACATAAGTTAGTTAATGTGAATTGGTATTTGAATGCATATAGAGGGAACGAATGAAGCTTTTTGTCAAGGGACTATGTTGCTTGGCTGACAAAGGGGAAGTGTTTGATCCTGTGAAGCAACATCGGTATGCTGATTACTATAGGCACATTGAAAATCCCAATGCAAAGAAGATATTTGTTGAGCTAGCTAAGGAAGGTAAAAGGACCCGAAAAACATGTAACCATCTAACACAGCAACGTGCTGAACAAGGTGTTAGAGAAGTTGGTGGTTCCCTAGGGGGCAGTGCAACTCAGGGTCCTCCTAATAGAAGCCAGAGAGTTTCCATGTTAGGGATGTAAAGAGGAGGTCGAGGTCAAGATTGTGGTCTAGAGTGAAGAGATGTTATCGTCGACTTGAACTTATGTTTCATTTTACTGTTGACTTGAACTTATGTCTCTTAACTTTTTTTAGATGTGTTTGGTTGGGATGGTTTGTTGAAACAACTTATGTGTTTGGTTTGGATGGATTGTTGAAACTACTTTGTTTTTATAAGATTTTAGAAGGATGTTTACAAGTATCTTTGTTATAATTTTTTAGGACTCTAAAACAGACAAGATTACACACTGTGTAGAGTAGGGGTCGCCAGGTTTAAATCTAGCAGAATAACGACCCTAAATGTGATGAGATGGATTTTACCATCTCATCCAAAGAGTCGTTCACTCTATTTTTATCAAGCTGATGACTTTAAACCTAACTTTAAAAAAAAAATCTGACTAACAGTCGTCAGCTTGATATTCAGATCCAAATAACGACTCTTTCTTAGAAAACTTTCAGGAGATTGCTTAAAAAAATTAGTGAAGGGGTCGTCAATGTATTAGTTTTAAGTGAATGACTGTACCTTTCACAACAGGGTCGTCAATGAGTAGACTTAAGAGACGAACGACTCTTTGTAGAAACTTTGAGCAAATAGGAGAAAGGACATGGATTTCAATAAGAAGATAACATTACATAAATTTAGCATTATAGAAGAGCTAGTAAGGGTAATCAAGAATCTGACACATCAAATGTTCGCCAATGAACCTTCTTGATCGTCGATACAATGTTGTATATTCTTTATGGTGAATGGATTTCAGTAAGAATAAAGGCCATGGATTTCAATAAGAAGATAACATTACATAAATTTAGCATTATAGAAGAGCTAGAAGAGTTAGTTTCCCCATTACGTATTGTCCATAACCCATTGAAACGTTCCACCTGAAATTAAACGAGGAATTTTATACTTTAGTAACTTTGAACCATGGGAAAAATATAAATATTATCGGATTACTCACTTTTTCCCTAAGAGGAGCTCGTGCATGATGGTCTTACACTATATTCCTAACTTTTGCATACTCTCGTATTGCACCTTTAATGTAGTTGAATCGAAATGCCAAATCCCTCCATTTGCGGTTATTAGGATTCACGGTACGTCCATAGAAGAACTCCTTAAATCTCTTCCAAAACATTGAATAGATTTTATTTGGACGTTCATGAATCGTATTAGCAAACGATTTAACGAGACACAAATCTTCATACGGTTCCCATTCCGCCATTGCCACTAAATGTTTAAGTATTTTGGTAGAAAATGGAATGTTTTGGGCCATTTTATCAAGAGGAGGGGTTGTATTTTATAGAAGGAAACCCCAACGGTCGGATTTTTTGAAATCCACAACAAGGGTCGTTAGGATAGAAACAAATATATTGACGACTCTAGAGTCGTCAGTTTGGAACTTCTAGTTGGATAACGACCCTTATTCAGAATGAAGAGAAATTAAATTTATTCAAAATAATTGTAAACTCCATTTAGTTGAAACTACAATACATCATGTCTATCATAAATCTTACTCAACAAATTACATTTTACTCATTTCTCGGTGCGAGATTGAACTACCACAGTGGCTTCGATGTAATAAAACGTCTCTCCTCTCTATTTGGTATATGCATCATGGGCCACACGCCTATCCCGTTTGTGCCTCGCGAGAAACTCAATGTACTTGGTGCACAATCTCATAACGTGAATCGTTCTATCACAAATATGGGACGGTTCATAATCATATCGTAGTTTCTTATTGTAATTAACGAAAGGACTCCAACCAACTTGACTCCAAAATATACTCTCATGTTGATGTTCTTCGGGAAGATCCTTGATGATGTAATAATTTTTAACCCATTCGGTTTCTTCCTCGACTTGCTTTAATATTTCCCGGAGATGAGATTGTTCTTTGCCTAGTTTTTTTGCCTCGCGCATCTCTTCTTCTTCCTTCGTAGGATATGATGATGGAGTGAATGGTTTTTTAGTAAGTCGCATGGTTCTTTTGTGTATCTCTTCTTCCATTTCCAATATTGATTTGGTTGGTCACTTGCATCTTCTACGTATGTTTTTGATTGAATTGTTAGTTGATGACGGAGTTTCCATTGAAAAGAATATTTTGTGAGGTTGTTTTCAATTGAATTTGGTAGTCGATGTCTTCCTCTATATATAAAAAATATCCCTATGGCTATTTTTTTGGGGAAAAAGTATACAAAAAAAGAGACGTTGAGGGAATTATTTAGAGCGTCGTCATTCTATAAATAATAAACCGAAAACACCAGTATTCGTATCGCTACAGTTGTTATAGTATAGAGTGATGTAATGACGACTCTATATGGCAAAAACATACATGAGATCACCAAAATTTTACCATTAAAGTCGTTAGGGTACATAGTGGGGCAATGACGACTCTAAATGGAAAAAAACATACAGGAGAACACAAAAATATTTACCATTAGAGTCGTAAGGATACATAGTGGGGCAATGACGACTCTAAATTGAAAAAAACATATAGGAGAACTCTAATATTTTTACCATTAGAGTCGTTAGGGTGTTAAAGGTATCCAATGACGACTCTAGATATCTAAAACATACAGGAGAACACCAAAATTGTAACCCTAAGGGTCTTTAAGGTATAGAGGGATTCAATGGCAACTTTTTTTGGAAAAAACATACAGGAGAACATCAAAATTATAACCATAAGAGTCATTATGGTATATGGTTATCTTGGATGATGACTCTATAAGATAAATCAAATCGACCATGAGGGTCGTTGGTGTTTCAATCTATATAGGATAACGACTCTAACTTTTAAAAAAATGATCAAAAGAAACAAGGGTGAAATTTTTTTATGCCGCAAGATAAAGCACATTGTATTCATTAAGCATTCTTAAAAATACAAATATCTGGTCGGGTTCAAGATACAACCATTGTCAAAAAGTATGCTTAAAAATGCAATGCCAAGTTCAAAATAAACATCTTCTCTCACGATTCATCACCCATGTCTAAGTAAATCAGGGTTGGGTCCATAACATTCCAAATTTTCATTCCATACTCATACTGGTTTGTCCACTCCTTGGTGTTCTCTTCCCAATCACCATAGACCCGTGGTAGAGGACATTCTTCGAAAATATTCAAGGCTATGAAATGGTTATGGTTGACATGTGCCATTACAATTCTTCTTTTCTTTATCACCGCCTTGTACCTAGTTTTTAAGGGTACGTATATATAAGACGTTCCGGGGAAGTTTTTGCTGAATACAATTACATTACAAGTGAATGTGTCCGTTAAAAGTTGACCACCAAAAGGCGTTTGCTTCCAAAAATTATAACCGGCCTTCTTCGACCCCTCCCTCCATTCCATGTTTAAAACCAACTCCCTAAACTTCAATTCCCTCTCTTTTGGATCTCCTTCCATGAGCATTGTCAAATAGAGTTGCTTGTCCTCAACGAGTTTTTCTGCCATTTTTTTCTTGCATATTCGATTTGGGTGAGCTTAAGTTCTTCGGCCTCGTCGAAATGCCCTAATTATTCCGTTGCAACATGGTAATCACAATTTCCATCGCCGTCAACGTCGTCAGTGGATATAAGGTGATCTAAGATGACGTGAGGAAGTTGATCGGTATACTCTTTATACAAAGTGTTAGCAGCACGATGTGGTCTTCCTTGGGAATCTCTAGGGGTGCACGGATTACCTTTCATTCCTCTTATCTTCACCATTCCGTTCGTTTGGATTTGCTGGGTACCTACCACATGCTCTACATCCATGTCTGCCTTCTATTCCACTTTGGGTAAAATCTTGCTTTTTTGGCGACCCCTTGCCATTGGGAGGAAAGAGTTCTCATACTCTGTATATTGCGCCTGGACATACTCATGACGTGATGGGTCAGTTGTGCAGCTATTTTCCGCATTCACAGATTCTCTAAACGGCTTTTTAGTTGTTGGTATACCCGGTGGTTTTTGTTTGATTGTCTCTTCTTCTACTCCCAATCTCTTATGGGCAGCCGACCATAAATTAGAAACTAATAGTTGTCTTCTTGGACAATTAATTTTTCGATATTTCTCATGGATGTACTTGCCAACCATAATACTTGGTGTGCGACCCCCGTAACAATTCTTTATCTTTTATGTATTGCATCAGAAATAGGTCTTTACTATACTCCATCTGAGTCACTGTCTTTCTTAGATCATTCTCGGCGTGCTCGTACATAGCTTCTTGTACCATAACTACCCCACCACTGTTTTAGTTCAAGATTTTTTTCAAATGTCCGTGGGACTGCTCTACAATACTCGTGGACTCATTTTGGAAGTGCTTGTACTTATTGGTCCATGCATAAACAAACTTCTCCTTCCAAGGATTCAACCATGTATCCAATCAATAGTCGACCACCTTCTTATGATACTTACGATCCAATCATCAATTAGCACAGTACTTTACTTCGGTCTTCGAATGATCCAAATGGTCCCAATATTTGCAGAATTCCTTCCATAGATCCTCCTCTTCATTATATTTTTCTTATCTTTCCTTTTTCTCTTCCGTTTTGTTTTTTTAAAGTTGACTTAGATGCTCGTCTTCCTCCTTGGGACGTTGATTACCCTTCGCAGGTTTGATCTTTTGGATATGATTCTTGCAATTAGAAAAAATATTCGTTTAGATGTGCCACGTACAAAGGAAATGTTGAGCAAGTGGAAAAACTTGATGTACGACGCTCATAACTGCAAAATTCATATCCGTAAATATAACATGCGGTGTCTCTTCTCCACGGTAAATCAACCTCACTTGTTGCAACGCCCAAACATAGTCCTTGATTTTTTCTTTTTCCATAAAGCACCATGCATGTGTGAATGGTTGTTTATCCGAAGTATGACTAACTACGTTAAACATAGGCATGTTATACCTGCTAGTCTTATAGGTGCAATCTACGAACAAGACTTGATAAAAAAAATACCGAGCCAAATCCACCATCCTAGGATGGGCAAGAAAAATATGAGTCACTTTGTCTCCCGGACCCACCCTTGTTTGATGGCGTAGTTAAGTTTTTCTGCCAACCACTCTGATTGTTGCATAATTCATATACCATCCATTTTGTTCTCTTGATCGTTGCTTTGGCAGCGTAGATTGTGGAAATAATAGACAAGTTTGTCTTATCTTCCGCACTTATTACATTTAGGATCTTATGGGTCCTACATCCCCTCATCTGCCAAACCTTTTCCATTTTATGTGGTTTCAATCGGGCATATGCTGGGTGTCCTAAAAAACTTTTAGGTGGAGGATGGTTGTGCCGGCCATCCGGTATACTATACAAACTCCATAGATGAGTTTCAGGATACCTTTTGAAAACAATCCCAAACGGGCATTGAATCTTCTTCGACGAAGTTTTGTAGACCCTCTTCGTTTTCTTCTCATACTTGTAATTCTTCCCTTTGTGACTTTCTTCCTTATCCCCCGCTCTCTCACATACCATCTCTATTTGCTTAAAATCGACGTGCTTGCTTCGAAAAACTACGCATATCTTCTCTTTTTCCTTGGAAATAATCCATTCCTTGACCTCAGCCTTAGTTTCCCACGTCTATATTGAACAAATAACACGTTTATGAGAACACTAATTTAGCAATTTTCAAAACGATATACATCGATTCAAACAATAAAACGTACCAAATCGGTCATATAGTGTTGGGAGGTATCCAGACCGATAGTGAAGACAGGTTCAGGCTGAAAGCTCGTCTGTACAACCAACTACAGAAGAAAAAAAGTAAAATTATGTAATTGTAGAATCCTCAATTTATAAGATGTTAGCATGACGACACCTTTTTTTTTTTTTATTTCCCATATAAAGGGTTGTCATCTTTACATTTGCAGAGTGACGACCCCCAAAGTTGTCACCTTATTGTACAGGTTAACGACTTATTTGCCTGAAACTATGATCTTCAGTCATCATGGTATGTTTTAGCATAACAACGACCCTTTTTCGAAAACTGACGACCCAACTTAAACCCTGACGACTTTACATTGACAAATATACATCAATTATGTTCATTTTTCATCTTGTATCATTAGTGTATATATATATATCTAAGATGACGACTCTAACCGAAGTTATTGCAAATTTTGAAAATCAACGGTAAGTTTGACTAGTACGAGCAGTTATTACATAGTTGGGAAAAAGGTAACCGTTTTTTTAAAGTAGCCGTTGGGTATTTTTTTTACTATAAAATGAGACCTATTCCTTTCACAGTTATTCCCCCAACACTATCAATCTTCCCAAATCAGTCATCCATCACTTTCAAACACTAAAAATAGCTCAAAATTCGTTCCATAATCAAGAAGATGTTGCTATTGTTAGAGCACACATCACGGTCATGAGGCACGACTTTGAAAGAGAGCACTGGGTCGCCAATAACCAGGACCAAACTAGAGACCCGTACCTTAACATGGATCAAACATCCAATGCTTGGTGAAAATGTGTATTTATGGTTTTTAAAGCACTAAACGGAAATCGTTATAGAAGGACGCTCCGAAAGATAAGGGAAGGCATGATTATTTATACAATGAATGAGTATTATAGAGAAACGAATTGAAAGTGCGGGCTGACGCTTTTAACAATGAACCTCGAATGGATAGAGTAAGTTTGTGAATCAATTGGCCGTTCATCAAAAATTATTTCTTTGGTTAGTTTTATTCAACAACACTAACTTATAAAAAAAAATGTTTTTCCAGTACTCTTTGGGTCGCAGCCAATACGAATTAAAGTACGACCATGAGTTTTTGCATGAGGACTGCTATCGTCTCTTGAGGGAAAGTGAATGGCTATTCGACGCATATGATTAAACTCATTTAGGTGTTCAAACGCAATTTAGTGAACTATTTTGTGTGTTTTCCTTCTATTTTATTTCATAGTACATGTATGTTTTTTTCGGATTCAATAAAATGCATGAGTTCAAATATTTATTCAGTAATTATAATTCCCAATGGGTCGTCAGGGTTTGTAAATATACAAGTGACAACTCTATAGATTGTTTGAAATTGTTGGTATGAGTCGTCACTTTTGGAGAAAGACATATTAAATGACTCTAAAAGTTATTTAACATAGAGACTTTCTGATAGTAGAGTCGTCAGCCAATAAACATAACAAAAAGAAGACTCTTTTGATATGCAAGAGTCGTCACTTTATTAATATATGCCAGATAATGACCCATCTAGCAGTTAATGTGAATTTTGAATTCACCCAATGTGGTTGAGTCGATCAAGGGTTAAAGATTCAAAAAAATGACTATTGGGTCGTTGATTTCTATAAATAGAGACCCATATCTCACCCCTTCTTCACCCAAACCATAATTCTCAACCTTCACATTCATTCTCATTCATTTATCATCCAAGAGAAAAAAAGAAAAGGAAACACCAAGCCTACTCCCTACACTTCCAAAGAGAATTACGCCATTGTGAGAGCTTGGTTGATAGTCACAAACCACTTTGAAGATCTAGGGAAAAACATTGATCAAATATCGTATTCTTGGTGAAACCGTGTATTCATCGTTTTTGTGGCGTTAGACGGAAATTGTAACTCAAGGTCTTTGAAACTCGTCAAGGAATAGTTCGAGGATATAAAATTGGAATATGAAGCTTTCAAAAGATAAATGAAGGCCGTAAGGGAAGCCTTACCCAATATGTTGGGTGGTATAAGAGTAAGTATTTAAACAAGAGGTAAAACTTATCAAAAGATTTGAACAATACTAACTAAGTTTTTGTTTTGCGTTTTCAGTTAGGGAAGGCTTATGCCCGATACGAGGTTCTTTGTGGAAAACAGTTTGAGTTCAACGATTGCTACCACATTTTGGAAGGCACTCCCTATAATTACAACCTTTATGGTTAAGTGTATAAGTACACCGTTATTATCTATTGTATTTCATTTCCTCCAATGTATCGATATAAAAGATGTATGCATTTTGCGATTCAATGAAATGATTCAATGAAATAAAAAATCTTAAAAAATAATAGTATGGGTCGTTAAGGTATATAAATAGCTAAAGTGACGACTCTAAATAAATTTATTAATGGTTAGTTAGGGTCGTCAGTATATATGAATATCCCTATGACGACTCAAAAACCCAAAAGCTTGTGTTTTTTACAGAGAGTTTGGATTCGAGAGTTGTCCAGGTATTAACATAACCAACTAACGACTCTAGGTGAACTAGCAAAAAGAGTCGTAATTGTTTAACACACCACCTTGACGATTTTTCATCACCTGCAAAAGTTGTAGGTTAGAGTCGTCGACGTGAGTGTCAATAGACTGACGATTCTTTGGGATCGTTAGTGTATACAACACCCGACTATAACGACCCTCACTCTGAGTAGTTCCATAGTGACCATGAATTGACCACTTGGAGCACCATTCAGACGATTTTTTTTTTTTTAAGACCAAAAACCCATATATTGAAGACCAAGAAAAAATAAGAAGGGGGGCAAAGCCTGACCTTCACAAGAAGAGAAGAAGAAGAAAATAAAGAAAGAAAGAAAAAAAAAGAAAAAGCACAAGCTGAAGCTGAAGCACAAACAAAACCAAGAACGGGAAAAACGCCCTACTACCAGTTACATATTACGAAAGCGATACAGCGGAAGATCCGAGCTGTCCAAGTTACAACTCCGTCTAATAAAGGTCGGCGCATTAAGCCACCACCGAGAGTTCACCGTCGCTCCGTGCTTCGCCAGCAGATCGGCAACCGCATTTCCTTCTCGATAAACGTGAGAGCTAACCATCTGAATAGAGTTAGCAAAAGCCATACAATTGTTCCAGTGAATCCGCAGCTTCCAAGGCACCAAATCAGGATTCTTGATTGCCTGAAGAGCGAATATAGAGTCGCATTCCAGCCACAGACGTTGAGTACCCCTGGAGCTAGCCAACCGCAGAGCATAAATGACTCCCCACAGTTCCGCGAGCAAAGAATTACTGATGCCCAAACTTTGCACCAAGCAACCCTGCACCCTCCCTTTGTCGTCACGAAATACTACACCACAGCCCGACAGTCCTGGGTTACCGATCGAACAACCATCCGTGTTTTCTTTGATCCAGCCCTGAGCTGGCCGCTTCCATTTCACCACCACCACTTTCGGCATTTTCGGGGCCAACCTTGCAATTCCCAGGGTGTCCAAAATAGCCTTATCTGCTGAGGTGTACACGAGTAACCTCTCCCATTTTTCCCTGACTCTGCGATTAGTTTAGTCAGCTGAGATATTTCCAGACTTAGAGGGATAGTATGCTGCTCAAACCTTAGGGAGTTCCTGCAAAACCAGATAATCCAGATTGAGCTCACTGTCGCAATCCAAAGAAGATTTTTCGTTTGCGAGCACCCTGCGAAGCGTCTGACAGAAGCGAACATCGAATGCACATTGGAGAAGTCCAGCGTATGACTAAACAACAGGCTTATCCACTTCCAGATTGAGTTCGCAAACACGCAATCGAAGAACAGATGCTGTTGAGACTCAGCACAGCACGGTTTTGGGCAAAGGTCACAGCAGTTTACAGTGTCAGCGCCATAGAACTTCACATTGTCATCCGTAGCAATTCTTTTGTTCAGCAATTTCCACACCGTGCAAGCTCTCCTAGGTGGAATCTTGATGGGCC
Source organism: Papaver bracteatum (assembly GCA_023529315.1). Classification (NCBI taxonomy): domain Eukaryota; kingdom Viridiplantae; phylum Streptophyta; class Magnoliopsida; order Ranunculales; family Papaveraceae; genus Papaver; species Papaver bracteatum. The sequence goes on from JAJJWX010002461.1 coordinate 62,992, forward strand.
ATATGTCTTTAAAGTCCGCCTGCTCCACCTACCTGAGCCTGTGAAACTCGTAACCGTCCTTCATGTTGATCTCACCTGAGTTGCTGTCTTTCCACACCATCTTGTCCTCCATGCACACAGTAAACGGTATTTCAATGATAGTCTGCCGAATATTTCCTTGAAACTCCGGCATGTAAGACGGCAGGTTCCACTTATCCTCCTCAATAAAATCTGCCACCCTGTTAATCAGATTTGAGCTATCTAGCTCCAGGTAGTCCGCAATCGAAATATACATACCTGTGAACCATATGTCATTCCAGAAATCAATTGTATTCCCATTTCCTACCAGCCACAACAAATTAGTTTTGATGATGGTCCATTGCTCTTTGAAGCCATGCCAAATTGAAGACTTTTTGTAAGATCCCCCCGCAAAACGCAACTTGACGAAGCCACCGAATTGCGATTGAACTATCATGAGCTTCCATGTCATTTTCACAAGCGCAGCATCATTTAAGGCTTTCATAGATTTTATTCCCAGGCCACCTTCAGCTGTAGGGAGACACACCTTTTCCCAAGCGACCATATTGTGGTGTTGTCTGTTTATGTCACCGGACCAAACGAAGTTTCTAATCCACTGCTCCAAGGTCTGGATGCAAGGCCTAGCCCATTTGTAGGTATGGAAGCTATACAGGGTTGAGCTAGCTATAACAGACTTGACAAGCTCCACTCTCCCCATCATCGAGAGCGATTTACCCTTCCAAGTCGCAAACTTCAGCTTGATACTATCCAAAATAGCTCGCAGGTGATAGTTTCTAGGTTTTCCTTTAAAAATAGGAACCCCCAGATAACGGAAAGGCAGATTTCCCATTGGAAGATTAAAAGAAGACGCAACAAGAGATATTCTGTTTTTAGCATGAGCACTACAGTAAATTGTGCACTTTTCCACACTAATCAATTGACCCGAATTTAGACCATACATTTCGAATACATGCATTAAATTCTTGACATCCCTTTTAGTTCCTCTACAGAAAGCCATTATATCATCCGCGTACAGGACATGAGAAGGGAATACCGTACCTCGCGGAGAAGATATGTGATGAATCTCCCCCTGTCTGTAAGCGTTGGCGATCGCATAGCTTAGCACCTCCTCAGCCAAGCAAAAGAGGATTGGAGACAGCGGATCTCCCTGACGAACACCTCTTTTACAGTTGAAGTAGCCCATCGCCTTCCCATTGATTACAACAGACAAGCTGGCAGAATGCAAGATGGAGCTAATCCAATCAACCACCTTGTCACAAAAACCATATCCTTGAAGACATTTCAAAAGAAAATCCCAGTTTAGAGTGTCAAAAGCCTTGTGAATATCGAACTTTAGTGCAATGTTACCTCCAAAGCATTTGTGGTCTATCAAATTTATCGCCTCCGACGTAATACCTATACAGTCAAATATGGTTCTACCCTTCAGGAAAGCACGCTGCTGAGGAGAGATTATGTTTGACGCAATAGGCCCGAGGCGGTTAGCCAAAATTTTACCAATAATTTTGAAATGGAAGTTGCTTAAAGCAATAGGACAAAATTTTTCAATTACGTCTGCACCAGGCTCTTTCGGAATTAAGATGACATTACTCGGGTTTGCGTTCTGCATTAACCACCCATTGCGGAAGAAGGATTGCACTGAGTTGATCACATCCCTACTAACAATATCCCAGAAGGAAGTGAAAAAGATACCACCAAAACCATCTGGACCCGGCGCACCATTGGCGTTCATATCATCCATTGCCGCTTTGATCTCCAGCTTGTCTGGCAAGGCAGTAAGCGCCGCATTGTCTTCCAGGGAGACCTTTCTGCTAGTGTTCTGCTCAATATATTCAGGCGAAGGGGTCACATCATCACTGTCATACAGATTTTTAAAGTAAGTAATGGCATGATTAGAAATTTCCTCATGAGATGTCAGCAAGTCATCGTTCTTTTTCAGGTGAGTTAGCTTGTTGGTAGATGCTCTGATCTTCACAAATTTGTAGAAGAACTCCGTGCAGGCATCTCCATCCTTAACCCAATTAAATCTAGACTTGTCTCTCCAAAAATCTTTTTGAATTTTTAGAGCATCAATTAAATGATTAGAAGCCTCCACCTCAATGCAGTGCAGCACATCCGAGAAGCCCTCCTCTACAATACGCTACTGGATTTTTTCCAGATCCACCGTAAAAATTTTAACATTCAGGTGAATGTCGCCAAATATTTCTTTGTTCCACCGCTTCAGCTCCGACTTTAGAACTTTTAGCTTTTGGGTAAGCACAAACATCGTACAACCAAAGAACTGCCGCTGCCAAATACGAGAAATGACCTCGCGCAGGCCCTGGTGTTTCAACCAAGCACTTTGAAATTTAAACGAAGAAGCGAAAGTATCGTCATCCTTGGTCGCCTCAAGCAGTAATGGAAAGTGATCCGATTTTACCCTAGGCAACGTGATGCAGACCGTAGAATTCCACGATCCCAGCCAGATGTCATTGCAAATAGCTCGATCAAGACGAATCTCCGTGTTATGTCTACCTCTTCTGCCATTAGTCCAGGTGAACTGGGCACCCCTCGTGTCCAAATGATGAAGGTCATTCATCTCCGAGAAGGCTAAGAATTCTTCACAGGAAATGTTATTCGGAGGTGGACCTCCGGATTTCTCATGAGCTCCCAGCACCGCATTGAAATCTCCAATAATACACCACGGCCACAGCGCATTGTTCAGCAAACCAGTAAGTTGGAACCACAGGTCTCTACGCGATATATAGGATGTTGCCGCATAGACCCCTGCCACATAATACTCCATTCCACCCAGCGTCGCTTTGCAATAGATCACCTGCGTAGAGTTAGAGATTACATCAACCGTCATATGACTAGCGCAAAGACACCATAAATTTGACTTTCTAGCTCCCCTATCGTTAAGAGCCACCAACTTTAGACCAAGGTTGGACCAGTAATATTGCGGGATCCGGGAGAAAGAAACCCAAGGTTCTGCAATGAAAACTAAGTCCGGATTATAATTACTACAATAGTTTTTAAACACCATCTGAGTATCTGCGTTGCCAAAGCCACGCAGGTTCCAGTAGAGAGCTCTCATTGATGGGGGTTTGCATCAGTCCTTGGACGCATAGTCCTAGTTTTAGCCTTAGCTACCACTGGATCCTTTTTTGTTTTGTTTCTGTATTTATTGATTTGAGGTTTAGTCACCACCGCTACCGAAGCCTTGTCCATTGCAACTGCTGCTGCAACCTCCGCAACGGCATTCACCGCTATAACTCCTGCCTCAGTAGAGTCCGAAGCATCCATCAGCCCCGCCTCGGTAGGAGCAACTGCAGCTAACACTGCCTCCGCTTTCACATCTGTTGCCTCAACAGCCAGAGCTTCCTTGATCAATGTAGTTTCATTCACTTCTGTCACTTGAATTCCATCCTCGGCTGTTGTAGATGTCTCCGCCTCCGAGATACCAACCGTATTTGTCACCACCTCCTCTTCATATGTCTCCTCCTCTTCATCAGTTTCATCCAGAGTTTCAACACTCACAGCGTCATCCGACTTCAGGTTAATAGTATTGTCTTCCTGAATTTTCTCCTTTGTTGAAGTATCAGTATCCGCTTTCTCTTACCCCTTGTTCATCGACCCTGAGGCCCCCGCGGTAGGAGCATGGAGGACACTGACTTCCGGTTCTGGGGTGACTACAGAATTGCTATTATTACCCTCGTTGTAAGGCTTCTTTCCCTTTCTTCTCGGAGCATTGTTCTTCTTTGTCTGCAGAGGCACCTCCTTGTTCAACGCAGCCACGTTTTCCTGCTGGAGATGTTTTCTCCTGCATAGGCTCTCTACATGACCTATCATTTTACAGAATTTACAAAATGAAGGCATTTTTTTCGTAAGTTACATTAGCTGTGAATAAATGATCTTCTCGTTCTACTTGAATTTCTTTTCTGTTAGTGTCGGCTAAATCCATCTCAACCAATACTCTGGCATATAAACCAAAGCTTCTTGTTGTAGTGGCGTTGTCGATATGCAGGGGATCACCTATAGTGCTGGCGATTTCGAATAAGGTTTTTGGTCTCCAATATTCATAACTTAAACCATAAATTCGGATCCAAACCTGAGCACGAGATTGATTTTGATTATTTGGTTGAAATCATGAACCCATTTTCTGAAATGAATTATACCTGGTTGTAAAGTGCAAAGCCCTGCCGCTCGCACAAAAGCAACATCTTCCTCACAAGAGAACTTGAAGCAGAAGAATCCTTTGCCCAAAGTCGAGATCACCCAGTTTTTAATGTTCCAAATAGATGAAAGTTTTTCATGAATCTGAGCCATGTTTAACGGGTTCGCTCCCTTTGGCAGCACCAATCTTCCGATTAAACAGTTCTTACATTCTTGCACCCCTTTTTGATATTCATCTTCCGAAATACGGATCGATACAGCAGATCCGTTATAGCGTGGTTTTGCCATTTTTGAAGAATCAAAGTCCATCAATTTGAGATTTGAAACAATATTAGCATACGTTTTTGGGATTACCTTATCGAGAACCCCCAATTGTTGTTCCTCATCTTGGATCTTTGCTGTGTTGTTCGTAGGTTTACTAGCATCTACACACTCCACTCCAACAGACGTTGTGGGAGAAGCTGATGTTTCCTTCGTCATTCTTGATTTGAATTCAACTCGATTTAGCCGCTAATCATTGAGGTTAGGTCTTAATTAGGCTCGAGATTACTCTGTAATCGACAAAAAATGTCGGTAGATGAGACCGAGTTTGTCCGATCCAATCGCCGAGTTTTTCACCTAGTTGCAGAGCGTCTCTCTCTTCATCAAACGATTTGAAGAGTATAGGAAGTTTACTTGATTGCTTTGAGCTCTGGGTTCTTCATTTCGAGGATTAGTTCCTTCATTTTGAGCAATAGGTTCTTCATTTGCACCATTATTCATGGCTTCCTCTATTAACATCTCTTCATCAAATATCCGATCCATAGGATTAGTGGAGACAATCTTACCATCAACACAATCATGGTTGTTATTTGAAACTTCACCAACCTCATTCCCTCCACTTGAATCACTCATTTCTAAAAACCCTAATTTTTCCTCTCAAAACTACTCTTCTTCTTCTCAACACATATAAACTCAAAAATAAAATCTCCCCAAATTTTTATCCCAAAATCAGATTTTAATCTAAACACAATTACCACATTAAATAACTTAACAATTAATTTTTAATACTAATCATTCAGAGGCAATTTAGTTATTTAGAAATTATTTTGATAAGAGGTGACCCAAATTAGGGTGGGGTGACCTTTTTTTGTCCTCTAGTGCAACACCCCCGATTAAAATCAATGGCCCCCAATTAAACTAGGTTTTAATTAAATATACTAAAAAAAAAAAAAAAAAACCCTTGCATCGCAAATTTGAATCCTTGAAAAATGAGTGGAGGCCGGTCGTTTTTTTTCTTCCTCTTTTTTAGATAAGAGAGAATGCTGGTCACCTGAGTCTGAAACACGTCATATCAATTTCCTCATCACCCAAAGCAACTCGGTCTAACTCATCAATAGAGGTCATGTCATCTAGTGGAGTACGAACCGTGCATCTCCTTGAACTTTCTCTCATAGCTTCCAAGCTGGGTTGCACGGACGCTCCATTTCTTGAGCCGTGTCCGCATTCGACGTGTTGGGACGCCGACGCTGACGCTAAAATATGCACTGGGACGCTGTAATATTGACCTCGTGTCCACGGCAGCGTCGTGTCGTGTCCGCGTCGTCGCGTCCGTGTCCGTGCAACCCAGCTTCCAAGTTCCAACGATTGAAAGGTATTTACGTGAGCAATTGCTTTGACATCTTCAAAATGCCTTTGACCGTGAATTCACTTTAGCTTAGAACCTAGCTTGTATTGTCAACTTCTGAAAATTTGTTTTTTCTTCTATCGGACAGCTTAATCACATTTTGTTTATTCCCAAAATTGGCTTGTCCAAACCTTATTGGGCTAGTACCATTTCGTAGTTGACATCCCCTGAAAGGTTGATACAAGGTGGTCATTACTATCAGTCAAGTACTTTTAAATATTTTTTATGTTAATTTCCCTGAAATGATTTGAATAATTTCTTGTACGTCTCTTTCAATGCTTTTCCCTCTGTATGCAGTAGTACTGTACTGAGGTAGATATAGACCTCACTCAACAAGCAAATCAACTTAATTTATTTTTTGTGACTAAATACAAGCCAGCAAGCAAATCTTTGATTTCCCTTTTTTCGTTTCCCTAGTTTAGATGATTTCCCTTTGTTTGATTCAGTGTTGTTTTAGGAATCATAACAAGGTCTGGGGCATTGTAGAAAATCCTAAACCAGCTAGATTGTCAACTTTAGCTTAGAACCTAGCTTGTATTGTCAACTTCTGAAAATTTGTTGTTTCTTCTATCGGACAGCTATGGTCTTCGTACCTTAATCACATTTTGTTTATTCCCAAAATCGGCTTGTCCAAACCTTATTGGGCTAGTAGCCTAGTACCATTTCCTAGTTGACATCCCCTGAAAGGTTAATACAAGGTGGTCATAACTCACGACTGTATATGGCAGGTTTCAGTCAAGTACTCTAATATTTTATGTTAACTTCCTTAAATTTATTTGAATGAATAATCTCTTGTGCGTCTCTCTCAACGCAGTAGTACTGTGGTAGACATGGACTTCACTCAACAAGCAAATCAACTTTAATTTTCTTTTTATCAATAATATTTAAGAGTCTTTACCTGGAAAAGAAAAAATATTGTTATACAAATCTTAGAGTCTTAGTCACAAGAAGCAACATGCCAACATCAGTTTCTCTCTGGACGATTTCTTTCTCACTCAACAATAGCTTCTCGGGGATGATAATTAATCACGGTTTAGCAACAAAATAATTTTGCTTCTTTATGAAAATCGATTTGACCGTAAAATGATAATGGTGTATATATCTTGACTTAAGAACCTTAAACCTATACCGTCAATTCTTTTCATAATCATGCTACAAGACCACATCCATCTTCTGTTTTGCAGACAAGGAGGGACAGATGATAGCAATCGAAACTCCTCATCTGTCAAGTCAAAGGCAACAACTTGAAAAGTTTGAGGAAAGATATCCTGGGATCTTTTGAAAACAAAATGTACACTGACAGGTTGATAGGTCAAGGTCTAGTGTGATAAAATAAAAACCCTAAACAAAAAAAATAAATGCAAAACTAGTGCACTGATCAATGCAAACGTACAAACCAACCCATTAAATTACAGGAGCCAACTAAGTGATCAAATAAAGGTCTAGTGTGCATGGGAGGTATCTTGGTGCCAAGCAAAAAAGAGACGCCTCCACCTTAGCAGATATAGTATTGGTGCCATAGCCAGCACCACCATGGAGATGGTTAGATGACCATTTCTTACAAACTAAACTGCACTCTAAAGCTGACGAGAAAGGATATCTTGTACGAGGGAAGAGACTCCATAGATGATCCTTGAACTAACAACACCAAAATTTAAGAAAATCTAGCTAGTTTCAGAGAAAAACTTTGGTGGATGTGCTTTTTTACAATGCCAGACCTTGTTATGATTCCTAAAACAACACTGAATCAAACAAAGGGAAATCATCTAAACTAGGGAAACAAAAAAAAAAAGGGAAATCAACTAGGTTAGGGGATTTGCTTGCTGGCTAGTATTCAGACTTGGCGCATAATACAGCTCAAGTCTGAAGCTTAATACAGCGCTAATAAGCGTAATATAAACTACACAATAAATAGCCTTCCAACCATTCAACAAAACTATCAATTTTGAAGCTTTAAAAAACTTCCTTGCCAGTCCTTTGTAGTAATCAGACGGGTCCTTAAACACGACGTCCTTGAACACCTTTTGTATCCCTCACGGGGTGTTTCTTCTTCCCTTTTATGGGGTATCTCTCACTTGCTTCAGGGGATTTCTTATTCCATTTCTTCTTACTTTCTACTATGATCCAACCCTCAGTTCCAGAACTCTTCTCGCTTGCTTCAACGGTGTTATTGGAGTCTTTAACAGCTTTCCCATCTTTCATTTCCTCGAGTGATGTTTGCCCTTTAGCTGAAACAACTACAGTTGCATTAGCAATTGAGTTGCCAGCACTAACTGCTTTATTATTATCGCCTACACTAGAGTTGACTACATCATCACCACCCTCACCTTTTTCTGACATTGATTTTACTCTCTTTGCACTAATCATAACCTCAGATAAAACAACTTTAGTCCCTGCATTTGAAGTTATTTTTGAGTTAATTCCATTTGCTGCCACTACATTTGCATTTACATCCCTTATATCCCCCGAAATATTGTTCCCTGCCCTGTCTCCATCGTTTGTGGAATTTCCAGTTGAAGACTTCGAAACTGCAATCCCAGTCCTTTCATCTAAGTTGTAGGCGTCCTTCAACAGAATGTCTACTAGTTCATCTCTATAATCCTTTGGTTCTTCCATAACCCACCTGTCAAAACGATAGCCATGGTACTGTGAGCTCGATTTTACCAGTTTTGCCAGATAATGCACAGCTTCATTCTTCCCTGAATCCCATTCAAAAGTAGAGGAACCTCGCTTTCTTTGGAGTGTTTCTATGAAAGGCACCAGATTTCTCAAGTACGCCTTTTTCAAATGAGGGACAGTTTTCAACGTACATACCGCGCAAACAGTCCTGACCGTTTTGCTGCTGCAACGGCAACCTTCAGAAGCAACCTTTCTGAGAAGCTGAACAACAAATCTGGAATTGCACAGCACAGTAGGACTAGAACAGCCATGTTTCGAAGCAAGATTGAGACCATCCTCTAATCCCTTCAACACATGATGAAGATACGATAGTCCATACCGTGTGAAGTTGGCCGAAGCAGCTATCGGCATTGCAGACATGTCGCGTACAATAACTGCGTGTCCTCCGAAACCTTTTTCTTTATTATAGTAACTGTACACATGGACCAAAATATTCTTGCTTTCTTTTGGCCAAGTCTTCTTCCAAATATCCTTAGGGGGCATGCTTAACTTGGGAGCATCCACCCCTTCAGCAAGTTCAGAGTCACACTTGTCATCCTGCAAAACATCCTTGTTGTTATAACATCATCCAAGTATATACTGAAAAGATGATAATGTTTAGCTTTGCCAGGTTTCTTTTTATTTACATGTGATTGTTTCCATTTCGTAAATGACATGGAGGTCCCAAGAGCAGTAAGAAAAGAAGGGTACTTTTTTGTACGCTACATACCGTGAACTTTTGCCCGTCGCGAGTTAAATGCAACAGAGTGGGTGCCACCGGCCCATCACATGAAACCTGGAAAGATATATAATATAGTTCAAAAGGCAGAACATCAAATAAACTAAGAAAATTGAACCAACAGAGGGATAATTCATATGAGAACTATTTTAGTATCATGAACCTCCAATGTGTGCTCTCCAATAAGAAATTGAACCCTCTGGGGCACCATTTCACTGCTCTTGTCATCTCCGAACCCAAGCCTCCCGTGTTCTTCTCTTCCCCCACCACACACCTGCAAGGAAAGAGCATGTCCATCACCAACTGCATATTCAGGTACAACTCTTTGTACGAAAACAGGTAACAGGTAACAGGCAAGACCACTTTGTACGAAACACGTACGAAAATCAATGCAAGTGTGAAGTGTCCTTGAGTTTGCATGCAAAGGCACATCAAGTAAACAAAACTGTAGCATAAGCCACTGCAGATGCATATATAGTCCCATTTAGCCCGAATAACAAAACTGGAAAACATAATAACTTTACGGTGAATGTTGCGCTTCACATTTGACACAGCACAATATTCATGAGTTTAATATGTTATCTAAATATTTAATTCCTATTTGGATTAGAGTCTTGTAAGTATTACGTTCAATGATTTTCTAAGTAAAATACAGCATTATTCATGCATTCATGCGAAGTTGAAGACCAATCTAGCATAAGCATTATTCAGCATTAAACTTCGATTTCCATCTAGAAAAAGTAGATTAATGCTGTGTATGGCAAAAAGTAACAGCAATGATGACTAGTAACAGAAAACGTTATAACACGATGTTGTGTATTGATTGTGCTGGCAGGGGAGGTGTGGCACCTAGTGTTATAATCTAGTAAAAAAACGCATTATATGTTGACCCATCACTTTGCTAAATTGAGAAACTGGGACATTTTGAGAAATGGATATCAAATTCCCAACACATACCACAGTGAAGAGAAAGACTTCAGGTGCCGTTCTGTTTCCATATCCGTAATTTACACAATTTGTCACACATACCATACCCGAATAATACTTCACCAATTACTACAACCCTCCACTGAAACTACCTCACATGACAGTTTAGGTAAATATTGTACCATATAAGTAAAACTGAACTGAGTATAAATATTTATTACTCACCGTTTCTGAATCTGGTACTCCTCGTTCACTGACAGCTGCAGAGATGTTTTCACTTAGGCGTTTAGTCTTATCTTCATCACATGTATCATCATTTTCAGAGACATAGTTCTCTTCCTCTGAGTAACAATAGTCGATAGAGGAGATACAACTTTCGTCTATATCAAGATAACTGCCAGAGGAGTCATATCCTCCTTCTTTATCAGAAGTATTCCCGTTGCCTCTTCTAGAGGTATCTTCATTGTCATACATACTGTAAATCAAGAAAAAAATGGAACCATCAATTAACAAGCATACTGTAAATCAAGAGGAAAAGTGAGACCATCAAGAAAGACATAGAAAGCAGCAGCTATACTAACATGGCTCAGTAAACATGAGCTACTACGGTAGAAGTGACCCAGCTACAATATTATACACATATGCACATATTACATAAAAACAACTTAGGGTTTTCATTATCTTTTTTTTTTTTTTTTTGAAGAAACTAAGGGGAGAAAATTACAAGCCCTCTTCTAAGAGAGTTTAATAAAAAGGTTTTCATATAAGAAGACTGATTGTGATCAATTCTGGAATCTGATTTGATAGATATAGAATAGCCACAAAAGTAGAATAAGAAAACATCAATTTTATAGCTTCAGAGTAAGAACTTTACAACGTTTACCTTTTAGGATTTTCTGTCCAAGGTGTTGTTTCTTCCTTCCTCCTAATTTGCTTTCTGCTAGTGTTTCTCTAGTCTTCTGCCTGTAACCCTCTACAAGCACTCTAGGTAACTATTTATATGAAGTCTATGGTAAAACCAGTCATACTCAGATTAGGCAACCCCTTATTTTTGGTAACCTTCTAGGAACAGGATTCCTATTGTTCCTTCTAAGAATAGGAATAGGGTATTCTAATGGGCACCTAAAAACAGACCAGATTGATACAATCACATAGTCTTAGGTTTCCTGGCATATAAGGTAACCTATCTGCACAACTAACTTATATCTAAACAAAAGCAGCAGCAACACTGGATTTGATTTGCTCCTCTACAAGTAAGTGCATAGCCTTAATAAAGCAATATCATAAAATAAAAAATCAAACAATCAAGCTCAAACGAAGAAAATTCAGATAAATTGCAGAGAGGAGGCATTTACCCGAGAAAGTACAATGATTCCAAACCCAAACCCTATTTCTCTTTTTTCGTGATATTTTGTCCTAAAGTACAGATTGAGATATAAGCCCGGTCCAATCAATATTTAAAGAACGAACTGAGTTAAACTAGATTTCCTAACTTAAATATCTTCCCTAATCCTAACCGAGTTAAACTATATCTCCAAATTTAACTGGCTTTCCAACTCCGAAATAGATTTCAGATGTAATTGTGTTTTCCCCAGTGTCCAGACTAATTTATATTCTGCCTGTCAAATATAGATAGAAACCTCATAGACGTTCAAAATGAAAAAACGTCTTTGAGTGATTCTTTCAAAAGTTAAATGATACAGTTACTTCATTCCACAGGTTAGAAAACGATTCTCACAACATCGCAGAAGAGAATTATAACACCAACAAAAAAAGATAATACCTAGCTCATAAACGCAATTAGAAAAATAAAATAAAAACTGAAAATTGTTGAAGCTTCTACATTATTTATACGGATGCTTTTTAATTACTGACTAGCATATACCAGCAAATATTGAGAATGAAATTGTTTCATAATGTGCATTACCTTCTGTCATACTTTAAGTAGAGACTGAAATTTCGACTATAGGTATTCTACCAGTAAATCATGCATTAATCGGTCTGTTCCCACTAAGAAGATTACTGAGTCATTTAAGTAGAATCTGTATAGTGGAATTTCTTACTGTAGATATCCAGATATGAATCTTGTTCACAGTGATGAAACATGATGTCTTTGCCATATTCTTGCTCCTGTAAAATACAATCGAAAGAACTTCAAAATGAAGAAAAAAAAATTAAGTTTAAATTGTTAACATTGTAAAGGGAGATTTGTTTGAAGACAATTGAAGTTGGGCCTGCTTATAATTTATCTCATTGGTATATCCGTGTTTGCTTATTTATGTACCAATGGTTTATTGCAAATGAATTTTCCCAAAGTGGATGGAATATGCACATAGATTCAGTCCGTATAATATTCACCAAAAATGATAATGAGATTTGTAAAGCCATCTACCAATGAGCTAGATATAACTTATAAGAGACAGTTTATGTCAGGAATTTCTTCAAACAACTCACAAGTAGCATCAACATTTGTGAAAAATCCAAACAAACTTATTTCCTTTATCAGTAACTTGAATGAATTCTAAGTACTAACTTGAAACCCTTTCACCTAAACTGAATTAACAAAAAATTTCGACAAACCTGAGAACAAGTAGTTGACAGAATATGCATATTCAAATTGGCTAACTTGGGGAAAATGATCCTGATTCTGCTAATTTGGGGAGATTTGAAAAGAAAATGAGGGGGGACATGAGAAAGATGATGATTTAAGAGAAGAAATTGAAAGACCAAATGTGGATGGAGATGCGTATTTACATTGTAACTAAGAATCTGGGAGATAGAGAAAGAGAAGGGAATGTCAGGTGTGGTGTGGAGTTGAGTTGAAATTGTTTGGAGGGCTTACTCTTTTTATTTTATTACTAACCTGTTCCTATGGACCATGGTTGCCATACCAAGTGGCCTAGCTAACCAGCAGCGCTATTATGGGAAAAGTGTATATTGATATGCATTTTACGAAACCACTAGCGATATAATTATCGCTAACGTTGTACACTCTATTGCTCCATAGAAATTAGATCATTAAGCGGCTATTTCCCGTACTTCATTTGTATATATAAGCCTTCTTGCTTCGTCAAATTACTCACACTTATTTTTAGTTGGCTATTCTTTTACTTGTATTCTAAATTTTAAAATTATAATCAATGGTGAATTCCGATAATCACAACAAAAAATGCGTCTTTGGATGTTGAAACAACACTCTAATGCTCGTACATTCAGACAAGTACCTAGAGTTCCATAGCCAAAAGAAGTATTCACAAGAAGATATGCATAGCGAGGGAGGGAATGGTTCCACCAGAAGCTGATGCACGGTTATTTTCTTCCCAATTATGGATAATCGGATCAAAATTTCCAAGGTTGATTCCGCATTTTCCCGACACTTGGTGCTAAAGATAACTAGTACAACGTTGCCACGGTGGGAGGGCCGACCGAAGAAGAATCTAAAGATGAGGTTTGTCTGTGACTATTTTCGCTCTGTTTACGGAAAAGTGATATTTTCGCTCCGTTTCGGAAAAATTGATACTTTCACCCCGTTTCAGAAAAAGTGATACTTTCGTCCCGTCTCCGAAAAATTGATACTTTAGAACGGAGCCAGAGTATCACTTTTTGCAAAATGAAGCGAAATTATCACTTTTCCCATAACGGAGCGAAAGTATCACTTTTCCCTAAACTGAGTGAAAGTATCACTTTTCCTGAAACGAAATGTGAAAGTATGACTTTTTCTAAAACGAAAAATTGGTCGATCCATAAACCAAAATATGGTTGCATGATGTGTTATGCGTCCTTTGTGGTGGTTTGCATAATGGCTATGCATTCAATTTTCAAGAATTGTGCCTAAAATAAAAGTATCTTTTTTTCTTGAAACGGAGGGAGTACATCGTTTTATTAGTTGATGTATAAACCAAAATATGGCTACATAAAGTATTATGTATATACATTTAATTTTCCAAAATTGTCCATAAAATGATAAATACCTAAAAAAATTCCGTAAAAACTCTAAATTTGATATTGTTGTTTATACTCATTGCGAAGTTTTTTTATTACCTTTCCAACGAGATAAAATTTGCAAAACTCCAAGGCACTGATTTTTAGATATATTATATTAAAGTTAGGTTGTCAATTATACCCTTAAAAAATAAGATACATAAGGAATTATAGTAATTTGACTAAAAGGGAGGGATATTTTGGTATTATCAAGTGCCCACTACCAAAATCTTTTTATAAAATTGCAAATTTATGTTAGGTTTCAATTTACAAAAAAATGGTTATAAAAGGGAATCCCTCCCTTCGGGCCCTCCGGTCGGCCCAATTAATGAGCTTTTTCAGGTAGAACCTCAATTTAATTATCAGTTTGATGTACTGAATATTAGAGGGCAAAGCCCTAAACAAAAGTTTACTTCTTCCCTAAGGATTCTAGGTTACGGGTGTTTTTTGGATTCGAACTATGAATACCTTTGGGCAAAATAACTTTATTCAAGTATCTCTCATTGATTTGCGAAGTAATATTAATCGTTTTGGTCCAACATATTTACAAAAACCAACAGAGGGAGATGTTAGAGTAATATTAAACCAACTGTGGATAGGGAATCCCATGAATGTTTGGTAGTCTTGACTGTATTCGTTGGGTATAGCTGGGATGCCCTACTTATTGGTCGGTCAATATTAGGGTCATTACACGAAACAAATTGTTATCTAGAAGTTGCTGCTTCTAATGATTGATGGATATGGCACGCTTTTTTTGGTCACCCGGTTCACAAAATGATATTAATGTTTTGCACAAATCGCCTTTGAAGTTCTAAAGTATGGAATTTGTCCCCAGGTCCATTTTGCAATTAACTACGATCAATAATTCTTAGGTATTATCTTCTGGATGGGATATATCCAAAATTTTCAATCATTGTTCAATGTTATTGTCAGCCACCTGCTGGAGAATTGGGTCATTCATACTCATCATTTCAATAGTAAGCAAATGGAGTTGAGGAAGGATGTGGAACAGGCTTTTGAAATTTTAAAGAGGAAGTTCTCTATCATTTGTGAGCCATATAATGCTCATGAAATGCACAAGACTATGTTCACCTGCATATATAACATGGTAGTTCAGGAAACGTACCCGTCATAAAAATTAAAACAATCGAACAGGGTGATGCATAGATCTACTATTATATTTTTCCAAGTTTTATAAGGCGATTGAGTCATTCCTATTTTTATTAGAGTCTTATGTTCAATGATTTTCTAAGTCAAATGCAGCATAATTCATGCATTCATGCGAAGTTGAAGACCAAACGTAAACTTCGATTTCCCATCTAGAAAAAGTAGATTAATTCTGTGTATGGCAAAAAGTAACATCAATGATGTACTAGTAACAGAAAACGTTATAACCCGAGATTAATGTTGTGTATCGATTGTGCTGGCATGGAAGGTGTGGCACCTAGTGTTATAATCTAATAAAACAAGCATTATATGAGAAACTGGGACGTTTTGAGAAATGGATATCAAATTCCACATACTACAGTGAAGAGAAAGACTTCAGATGTCGTTCTGTTTCCATATTTATAATTTACTTTTACAATTTGCCACACATACCATACTCGTACGTCAGTTTAAGTAAATATTACTACAACCATCTAGTGAAATAACCTCGCATGACAGTTTAGGTAAATATTGTACCATATAAGTAAACTGAAAAATGCCGAGTATAAATATTTATTACTCACTGTTTCTGAATCTGGTACTCCTCGTTCATTGACAGCTGCAGAGATGTTTTCATTTAGGCGTTTAGTCTTATCTTCATCACATGTATCACCATTTTTAGAGAAATAGTTCTCTTCCTCTAAGTAACAATAGTCGATAGAGGAGATACAACTTTAGTCCATATCAAGATAAATGCCAGAGGAGTTATATCCTCCTTTATTATCAGAAGTATTCTCGTTGCCTCCTCGAGAGGTATCTTCATCGTCATACATACTGTAAATCAAGAAAAAAAAAATGGGATCACCAATTGTCACGCATACTGTAAATCAAGAGGAAAAGTGAGACCATCAAGAAAGACATAGAAAGCAGCAACTATACTAACATGACACAATTCATAAAACATGAACTACTACAGTAGTATAATCGACCCAGCTTCAACGTTATATACATAAGCACGACTGGTAAGTGTAAATAAATTACATAAAAACAACTTAGGGTTTTTATTATCTTTTTTTTTTTTTTTTTAAGAAACTAAGGGGAAAAAATTACATGCCCTCTTCTAAGAGAGTTTAATAACAAGGTTTTTATATAACAAGACTGATTGTGATCGATTGTGGACACTGATTTGATGGATATAAAATATCCACAAAAGTAGAGAATAAAAGTACAAGCAATATGCAATAGATAACAATAATTTTATTGCAATGGATATACAACGTTTACCTTTTAGGGTTGTCTGCCCTAGTTGTTGTTTCTTATTTCCTCCTAATTTTTTTTCTGCTAGTATTTCTCTAGTCTTCTGCCTGTACCCCTCTTTACAAGCACTCTAACCCTAAGTAACTATTTATATGAATTCTATGGTAAAACCAGTCATAATCAGATGAGGCAACCTCCTTATTTTTGGTCACCTTCTAGGAACAGGATTCCTACTTCTGAAAAACAATCAAACTACATATAGCCTTAGCTTTTCTGGCATATTTAGCTAACCTATCTGCACAACTAACTTAGGTAGGTTTTCATCAAAAAGATAGCAGCAATAAGCCAACAAGTATAAACTAAGAACTTATTTCCTTAGGGTTTATGTCATGAATTTCTTCAAACAACTCACAAGTAGCATCAATATTTGTGAAAAATCGAAATATAGTTATTTCCTTTATAGTAACTTGGATTCTAAGTACCAACTTTAAACCCTTGTTATACCTAAAAATTATACCTAACAGGTGAATTCAACAAAAAAGAAAAAAAAAAGAAGCAAAATTCGACAAACCTGATAAACAAGTAGTTGATAGAATTCCTTTACTTTAATAATAGGGTAAACATGCATATTCAAATTGGCTAACATTATTCTGTGTTCGATGATGAAAATTGATTAGGAAATATGAATATGCATAAACACCCAGAGAGAATAGATTTTAGTTAATAGAAATATCAATTAGGAATTGGGGAAAGCTTGAAAATGCAATAGTGATGAATGAAATTGAAAACAAAATGATTTTGATTGTGCTAATTTGGGGAAATTTGAAAAGAAAATGAGGGGGGAGATGAGAAAGATGATCATGTAAGAGAAGAAATTGAAGGACCAAATGTGTATGGAGATGGGTATTTAGATTGTAAGAATCTGGGAGAGAGAAAGAGAAGGGAATGTCAGGTGTGTGGTTGAGTTGAAATCGTTTGTTACTCTTTTTATTACTAACATGTTCCTATGGACCATGGTTTCTATGACTGGTCCGGCAAGTAAGCACAATGATTGTGAATTACAGTGCTGCAGGACAAGTCAGTGTTTAGTCATAACGGAGCAGTGCAGAGCCATAATAGTGCAATGAAAAGTCATAATGGCGCTATACTGTATATACCATGAAGCACTAAGATAGTGGCACCCTGCAGGGCCAGTGAAGCGCAAATAATCTGGGAGATAAAAATAGAAGGGAATGTAGTTAAGTTGAAATTGTTTGTAGGGCTTACTCTTTTTTTTACTAACCTGTTCCTATGGACCATGGTTTCCATACCAAGTGGCCAAGCAAACCAGACGCTCCACCATGGTAAAAGTGTATATTTAGGCCTATTCATATACACATGTCAAAAAAAAAATGTTTGGCATACCAGGTGGAATGGCAAACCAACTGCGTCACTATGGGAAAATTATGGAGCGACAGACTTTCTAGCAAGCGTTATTGACAACAACGCTGGAGATATTATGAGTATCGCTGTCGTTATACATTACATCTAGCGATATAAATAGTATCGCTGGCGATATTAAGATTATCGACCACTAGATATTTTGCAACGTCTATTTCCCCCTACTGATTCCTATATATACACCCTCGTATTTCTCCAAGTTACTCACACTTACTTCTATGTATATTTCACCAATTTCTCTATCTCTATTTTCATTTTAAATTTCATAATCCTCAATGGAGAGATCCAATGAAGAGAGGGATGTTATTATGAATCGGTTTAGATTACAGCAAGAAATGCATCGAAGGAGGTTGCGAGAACTAGATGATGAGGGTGTTGAAGATAATAAACTAATCGACACTTTGATACTTGTACATACGGTCCAAATACCTAGAGTTCCAGAGCCATAAGAAGTATTCTCAAGAAGGTACATGTATCGAGGGAGGGAATTTTACCATCAGAAGCTGATGCAAGATTATTTTCTTCCCAATTGTGTGTACTCTGTCTAGATTTCCAAGGTCAATTTCGCATTCCTCGGAAAGATTATTGAAGAGCCTTGTCGAGCAGAACCTCAATTTAATTATCAGTTTGATGCACTAAATATTAGAGGTCATATTCCTGAAAAAAAAGTTACTCCGGCTTTAAGGATTCTAGGTTATGGCAGACCAACGGATACGAACGATGAGTACGTTCGTATGAGTAAAACAACTTCATTCACTTAACTTTCATTGCTTTGTGAAGTAATGATTAATCTGTTTGGTCCAACATATTTTTGAAAACCAACCGAGGAAGATGGTAGAAAAATATTTAAGGAGAAGGAGGAAAGGGGATTCCCAGGAATGCTAGGTAGTCTCGATTGAATGCATTGGGTATGGAAAGGATGCCTTGTTTATTGGTCCGATCAATATAAGGTCATTATCCAAAACCAACAGGTATCCTTGAAACTACTGCTTCTTATGATTGTTGGATATGGTACGCTTTTTTTGGTCTTTCGGGATCACAAAATGATATTAATGTTTTGCACAAGTCGCCTCTGTTTGAAGATCTGAAGCATGTAATTAGTCCCCAAGTACGTTTAATAATCAAGGCCATCAGTACACTCACGGTTATTATCTTGCGGATGGTATCTACCCAAAATGGTCCACCTTGGTTCAATGCTACCGTCAGTCTCCTGCCAGTGCATTGGTCCAGTCATACCGGCATTTTAACGATGCCCAAATGGCATTGAGGAAGGATGTGGAACGCTCTTTTGGAATTTTGAAGAGGAAGTTCGCTACTATTTGTGGCCCATATCGTGGGTTGAGTCCTCGTGAAATGCACAAGACTATGCTCACTTGCATAAGTCTTCATAACATGGTAATTCAGGAAACCCGCCCATCATGATTTGGAGTGGATTAACTATGAATATGAAGATTTGAGCCAGTGATTCAACCATAAAGAGGCGTCCCTACAAGGAATTATACTCAAATGACTAATTACATTCAGAACCGAAATTTGTTTGACAGTTTAAGAGATGATCTGAGATTGAATCTCTGGGCAGAGCATGGAAGACAATGAGTTATGTAGTAATGATTAAGTTATGTATTTTAATTTAAGTTATATAGTTTAATTATTAAGTTATGTATTTTAATTAAGCAATAGACTTATTTAAGTTAATGAGCAACAACATTTCAGATTAATCCACCTTTCATTTCAAACTAATATTCAGTAGAATGAAACAAAAACATATCAAATTAAAATGCAATACTTCAAATTAAAACTTAAATTAATACTTCAATCATCTAGAGTACTACATCAAACTCATCATCAGTTCCATCGTCATCATCATCAACATTGTTAGTAAATTCATCTTGTTGTTCAATCTGTGCTTGAATCCTGTCAAATTCGATTTGCCACATATTTTTTTGCTGGCCCTTCATAATTGAAGTGTTAGCTTGAAGAATGTTATGCTTGTCATAGTCAAAGCTAAATTTTTCTTGAGAAAGACGGCTTTTTTGGGTCTCTCTATTTTGAATTTTCCTATCAACTGCTCTTTGCTTCTTGACGGTCTTTTGATGTTCCATAAACTCCTCCATGTTAAATACACCGGAACTCCCTCCTTCTTGAGATAATTTTCTAGCTAGTCTTGCATTGTTCCTCCATGGAAGTTTTCTCTTACCATCATCATAATTATTAAAAACTTGGTTACCATTTGGGTTTCTTGCATTATCAGTTGAAGAATTTGATGGACCTAGTGAAAATGGTGAAGAATTTGGTGTTGAGGGTGAAGAATTATATGGTGACTTTTTAGGTACTTGTTGATTATTTGTTAAGAAATATGGATTATATTTGTTCAACACCTTCAAAATATGATAACAACTTTCGTAAGCGAACTGTTTACCATGTTTTCGCTGTCAATTTATACGAACCTGTCTTTCAAAATCAACATCCACCTGACCACTCTCCTTGCCTCCTCTTTTGGCTTTCATTATCAATGCAAGATAAGCGGTTACTTCCCTGTTGATTATAATGAAGTGTTCTACCAATCCTTTTGCATCACGACCATTGATGTTCATGGTATGTTCATCATATTTATGAAATATATTTTTCCACATGGTGTTACTATGTTTTTTTGCACCATCGATACAATCTTGGGTAAAAAAAACATAATTACGACAAATGCATTCATCTTCTATCATGATGTATTTTGCACCACGGACTTTGGTTTTTTTAGCTTTTCCTTTCCATTAACTTTGAGATTGTGAATCCATATTACAATAAATAAATAATTGTATAGAAGGTGTGATTGTTTTAGATTTGAAGAAGAAGATTGAGAAATTCTAGAGACATTTAGAAATTCTGGTGTGAGTTGAAATGAGATTGAAATTAAGTATTTATAGAAGGGAAAAATGGTAGTCGTTGGATGAAGATGTGATAAGCAATGATCAGACACATGTGAGCGATAGCTTGACTTAACTGGCGCTTTAAAGACCAGCGAGCATTATTATGGCCATCGAGCGATTGACTCTCTATCGCTCGTTGGAAAATCCATCGTGTATGCCTATATGTTATTCCTGGCATATAGGCATATGAGTTTGGCAATTTGGCATACACATAGTGGGTGCATATATGTCAAATATATGATTTTATCATATGCATAGGAATAGGCCTTATATACTTTATTTTTTATCGAGCTATTTTATGGAAATATTAGTGATATAATTATTGCTAACGTTGTACACTCTATCTCTCGATGGAAATTCGATCATTAAACGGCTATTTTCCGTACTTCATTCATATATATAAGCCTTATTGCTTCATCAAATTACTCACACCTAGTTTTAGTTTAGCTATTTTTTTACCTGTATTCTCAATTTTAAATGTATAATCAACGGTAAATTCCGATAACCACAACAAAAATGCATCTTCGGATGTTGAGACAATACTCTAATGCTCGTACGTTCGGACAAGTACCTAGAGTTCCACAGCCAAAAGAAGTATACACAATAAGATATGCATAGCGGTGGAGGGAATGGTTCCACCTAAAGTTAATGCACGATTATTTTCTTTCCAATTGTGTGTACTCTCTGATTAAAATTTTCGAGGTCTATTCAGCATTTCCTCGATACTTGGTGCTAAAAATTATTAATGAGCTTTGTCATATAAAACCTCAATTTAATAATCAGATTGATGTATTGAATATTAGATGTCATAGCCCGGAAAAAAGTTCGCTTCATCCCTATGGATTCTAGGTTACGATTTTCCTACTGATTCTAACTATGAGCACCTTCGTATGGAAAAACAACTTCATTCAAGTATCTTTCTTTATTTTGCGAAGTAATTATTAATCATTTTGGTCCAACGTATTTATGAAAACCAACTGAGGAAGATGTTAGAAAAATATTAAACCAGAACGAGGACAGGGGATTCCAAGGAATGTTAGGTAGTCTAGACTGTTTATACTGGGTATGACTGGGATGCCCTACTCATTTGTTCGGACGATATAAGGGTCATTAACCTAAACCAATTGTTATCCTAGAAGTCGTTGCTTATTATGATTGTTGGATATGGCAAGCTTTTTCTGGCCTTCTAGGTTCACAAAGTGATACTAATGTTTTGCATAAATCTGTATGTTTGAAGATCAAAAATATGGAATTTGTCCCCCAAGTCCATTTTGCAATTAATGACCGTCAATACATTCATGGGTATTATTTTGCTGATATAATATATCCAAAATGGTCAATCTTGGTTCAATATTACCGTCAGGCCCCTGCCAGCGAATTGGATTGTTCATAACGACATTTTAACAGTAAGCAGATGGAGTTGAGTAAGGATGTAGAACTTGATTTAGAATTCATAATTAAGTACCATAAGTTCGCTATCATTAGTGAGTCATATCGTGCTCGTGAAATAGACAAGACTATGCTCACTTGCATAATTCTGTATAACATAGTAACTTAGGAAACCTGTTATAACAAGGACTGCAGTAACTATGATGATGAAGATCCGAGGCCTAAGATTCAACCAGAAAGATGCCTGTCTATAAGAAACTATGCTAAAATAACTAATTACATTCAGAACCAGAATTTGTATGATAGGTTACAAGAAGATCCAAGAATCAATCTTTGTGCAGAGTTTGGAAGAGACGGTGGGTGTAATTTTTAAGTTTTATTTCATTATTAGTATAAAGATTTAATTGTTATTTTTTTTTTGTAGTTTGTTATTCAATTATATTAGTTTTTATATAAATTTTAAATCGCCACTCGTCGGTTTTCAATTTGTTGTTATTCAATGTTACTTTTATAAAAAATATTCAATTGTCACTTAGCGGTTTTTAGTTGATTGAGAAACAAACACTTTATTGCCAATGGATAAATTTCCTTGGCTTTCAATATATCACCTATATATACCACCACTTACCTTCAATTCTAATTCACACCTTATCACTCATCCCTATTTCTAATATGCACCTTCTTACTCCCTAATCTCCATCAATATGGAAAATTCTAACTTTACGCTATATAAAGATTTATCTCTTTGCAAAAAATATGTAATGTACTATCTGGTTTATTCAGTAAGAGTTATTGGGGTAAAATTCATGAACCTTCTGCGGTGACATGTAACCCTCACAATTGGTATCGTGCACAATGGTTCTGTTTATTTTTTAAAATAAGAAACAAGTTGAAGAATTTATAATTTTAGTACCGGATTGGAAGTCAGTATAAACATAGGGGTGAAACCTATGATAAAATTATTGTGCGATCTCGAGAGGAATGGCGAAGATGGAAAAGAATGAATTTTGAATACGAAACTCATTTTCACATCCTCAAGGAGTTTTTTGTTAGTTGTATGGAAATTTAATACAATGTAGTGATGTTAATGTGGTTTTATAATTAAGTAAAATTTATCAAGTAAAATTAGGTAGAATTAAGCAACTTTTCATTTCAAATTAATATTCAGTAGAATGTAACAACATTTTAAACTTCAATTTTACACATCAATTATCTAATTAAGAGGTTATACTACATCGAGTCATCACCATCACTAGCTGGGTTGTTATCAAATCCCTATTGTTCTTGGATCTGTCTTTTTAGCTTATCAGGTTCAGTAGCCATACATGTTTTTGTTGTTGGCTCATTATTGAAGTGTCGGCACCAAGAATCTTATACTTGTCATAGTCATGAAAAATTCGTCTTAAGAAAGCTGACTTTTTTGATATCCTTATTTTGAAGTTTTTGATCACATGCTTTTATCTTCTCAACGGTCTTTTGATGTTCCATAAACTCTGCCATGTTAAAACCGCGAATCTTACTCTTTTTTGAGATAATTTTCTCGTCAGTCTTGCATTGTTTCTCCCTAGATTTTATTTTTAATACCATCATTGACAATTCAGTTGGAATTTGGGTTGTTCTGGTATATGGAAAAAGGTTGATTTGAGGGACCTCGTGAAAATGGTGAAGAATTTGGTGTTGAAAGAGAAGAAATGTATAGTGATTAGTCAGGTACTTTTTACATAGTTGATTAGAAGTATGGATTATACTTGTTCAACACTTTTAAAATATGGTAACAACTTATGAATTGGAATTCTTTTCCATGTTGGCGTTGCCAATCTGCGCGATACTTTGTTTCTACGTCAATAATCAACAACACCACTCTTTCGGCCTCTCTTGGCTTGCATTATCGCATCGACTTCTTTATGAATTGTAACAAAATATTGCGGTAACCCATTTGCATCACGGTTTATCCCACATTATGTTACCATGTTCTTGTGCACCGATGATACAATTTTAAGTTAAAAAAAAACATAATTATGACAAATACATTCATTTTCAGCGATATTGAATTTTTAACCTTGAATTTTGACACTTTTGTTACTTTTGCCCTGAGATTGAGGTTGAGGCTGAGATTTAGAATCCATATTACAAAAAATAGTAAATTATAAAATGTAGAGAAGGTATGACTAGTTTATCTTGTTTTAGATTAGAAGAATAGTGAGAAGACTAAGAAATTATGAAGAGGGTTGAAAAGAATTTGAAGTTGAGTATTTATAGAGATGAGTTCCTAATAGGGCTGCACAAACCCGACCCAACCCGCCGGCCCGACCCACACCCGCCTGTTTTCACCCGCACCCGACCCTACCCGCTGATGGCACAGGTCGACTATGACCTGCAGCTCCTAATACCCGCCCTTGAGCGAGTCGACTATGACTTTGGCATTCCCCAACCCGACTTACCCGCTCACCCGCCTAACTATTTTGTGACCCTTAGATTACTTCCTAGCAATTAATCTTAGCCGTTGAATACCTCATGTGAGTCATATATAACAAAAATTAAAAAATACTAAACCTAATCGGATGAGGCTTAGAATGAAACTAAGATGAAGGTGCTCTGTTGTTGTTAGTATTCTTCTCATGCAGTTTTCAATCAAATGTTATGTTCATCAATGGTGATACAGATCAAAAGGATGGTGATTCCTTTTTAATTTGATTTCTTAGCTTACACCATCAAATCTCTTCTTTTCTTTATTATTGTGTTATTCTTAGACTGATGAAGAAGAAGATGATAAGCTCATATATTATGATTATTACACTGAGATTTGGTCAAAGTGAGTTGCTATTTCCTTTGTGTCTTTGATTTAATTAACTCCATGAGGGAGTTGCAGGAAAAAATATATATATTTTTTTAAAAGTTTTCTGCTTGTTGTAGTTTCTAATCAAATTATAGTTGGGGTCAATTATAAATTTGTGTATGATGATATTCTAAATCCCTTTGAGATAGGGCTTGATTATGAATCTTCAAAACTGTTTTAATTGATATAAACAATTCCGATCTCTTTGTAATTGTTGATGTCAGATCTTATATGATATGAGCTTCTTGTTAACTTAGAATTGATCTGATGCAAAACAAATAAGTTGGTTTATCCTAATTATAACAGTTTGATTTCTTGTTTATGTAACAATATCGTTTGAACGCATGATAAAGAAAAAGGGAAACATTGATTAAAAAAAGAATCTCATCTGTTATGTTTCATGACGGGTAAACTCGCCACCCGCCCGACCCAACCCGCTGTAATGTGGGTCGGGTGAAAACCTACCCGTTTTAACGTTGGGTCGACTACGGGTGATAGCTTCAAATACCCGCCATAAGCGGGTAGGGTGACGGGTGAGTCCAAACCCGACCCACCCGACCCAATGTTCAGACCTAGTTCCTAACTATTAGATGATGAACTATTAAGCAATGACAATAGTGTGGAGCAATATAAATACTACATTGGCACTCTAATTACCAGCGGGCGATTGGAAGACCATCGAGCGATGAAGTCTCTATCGCTCGATATAGACTCCATCGTGTATGCCTAAGTGGTTATTCCACTCTTTGATAGTTACATTTTTGGGTTTGACATACCCATAGTGGGTGTGAAAGCAAACTATGCCATTTGACTAGTTCATAGGAACCACCCTAAGAGGGAAACAAATTTGCTCCTCATTATAGCTTAGCGATAATTTTAGGGATTTTTCAATTTATTCATTGAGAACCCTAAATATTGGATCTAAAAAACGGTTACAGAAATTGAGTTCTAATATTTACTTTTTGGACGCAAACGAATTTTTCGTTACTATAAGACAAGAAATACCCCTCTTTTGTATTTGTTGTAATATTGAAATTACAGCCAAGCAAAATGGCCAACTATGTTAGTGCTTGGCCTAAGTGAAGATAGCTCGTTTGTTTATTATCGACCTTCTTTAACTTGATTATTCTTATTTATCATTTAGTATGATTTCTACTTCCTGGAATCATTTTCATAAATCTTGAACCCTAAATATTGGATCTAAAAAACGGTTATAGAAATTGACTTCTGATATTTACTTTTTGGACGCAAACGAAGTTTTCTTTAATATAAGACAAGAAATACACCTCTTTTGTATTTGTTGTAATATTGAAATTACAGCCAAGCAAAATGGCTAACTATGTTAGTGCTTGGCCTAAGTTAAGATAGCTCGTATGTTCATTATTGACCTTCTTTAACTTGATTATTCTTATTTATCATTTAGTATGATTTCTACTTCCTTGAATCAATTTCATAAATCTTGAGAATGTTCATATAAGATTATTCTTTTTGGTTCCTATTGCAAGAATATGTAATCCCGTTTAAATAGAAATTTATTATATGACGTGTATATCAAAATTTTCACAAATCAGAGAATACTCTATAATCCTACTACGAGAAACAACAAATCATACAACATAAATCGATCGAAGAGGGTTATGCCTGGAGCTACTATTATATCTTTCCGAAGTTTATAAAGTGGTTGAGTCATCTTGTAAGGAGGTTTAGTCATTTCAACTAAAAAAATTTGGGACCCAAGCATACCCACAAGTTAGGGTTGAGCATTTGGCTCAAAGTCTCCCTCCTGAATCTCTACCACCTGCTTTTTATGGGGTGGGTGTCTAATACGTGCACCCCATACATTCTTTGAAATTTAATGGATCATAAATTAGATACGATGGTGAGGTTAAAAACAGCTGCACCCTCTAAGTTAGTAGTTATTCTTCATCGACATGGTTATTTTATAATGTTATTACTTATGATTTGGACCATTATGCCTTTCTAATGGTACTCGGTTGCTCCATTGAAATAGTTGTATATAAATTTAAAGATGTTATTATATTAAAAAAATTATAAATGTTGTTGTGTAATAAAATTGATAAATTTCACTCCTAGTATTCGACGGGCAGTAAAAAAGAACATCATAAAGATTTTGTATATTTGAGTTAATATTATCACCATTAATTTTTTTTAAGCATAAAATTTATGAAACTATTTAAGAGCTATTACATAAGAGTATGTGATGCCCAAGGATTAAATAATTACAATCGGCTTGGTATGCCATGAATCAACAACAATATGACACTAAAGTAAAATGTGAATAGCATCCTTCGGATCAGAGATATGTCGGGGGAAGATTCCGTCTTTCTTAATTTTGGCTTTATATATTTCAAATCTTAATTATAATAGAGACCAATTGGGTTTATCTACATCCAATATGTCCACCTGTGCATCCAATAGATTCAACTCAATGATTAAAATGGAGTTTAGAACGATTAACCATTGATTAGATATAACATAGTATGCGTACTTGTATGTTAACTGTTGCAAGTTATTCCAAGTCCGGGAACCATAGTATGCATACCGTATGCGTATTAGTTTAACAGTTGAAGTCTGGGAACTTAGTAAGCATACCCGTATGCAACTGGATTAATAGTTCAAGTATGGAAATTTAGTATGCGTACCCATTTGCATGCTAATTCAACTGAGTTCGGTCATGAACGATAGTATGCGTACCCATTCGCATACTGGCGGACAGACCAAGTCTGAAACTCTAAGTATGAGTACCCGTTTCCATACTTGAGTGGGTTAAGTTCTAAAATCGGTTTATTCATGAATGAATACATATATATATATATACATAATAAAGAATGCAATCTTTGCAAACCGTGGCTATAATGTTCATGAATTGATTCGAGTGAGTGAAAATCGATTTTATTTCAATTATGTCTTGTATACTTCTATGAGTATATAAACAATTGAACAACTCTATGACTAGTTTTATTTTTGTCATTTGAACTAGTTGTGATTAAGATGAACAAGGTTGATATGGAAGTGTTTGTATGGCTAACTTTGGTTAATTGTTATTGAGATAACTAAGTGTACATGTTTAGGTACGGTTACCCATACCTAAATGAAGGTACATTTTATTTGTGTGTAACAAGCTAAGTTCGATTTAATGGTTGAAAGATATTAGCTTGAATCTAATCAGGTTTTCATCTAATGGTGAATATTGAATGCTTTGTTACCAAGGTAACATTGATTGCAAACCTTATTTGAAGACTATATAAAGGATATCTCTAGAAACTGAGAAACATAATCCCCACACCTCATGTGTGATACTAGTTGCGATTAGAGTCGATTCTCCTTTAACCTAGGTTTTTCTAAAACTATTATAATTTAACGACTTAAAGCCTTCATTGGGATTCTGATGGAAGACCCAACTATTTTCTATGTAGTTGTATGTTCTGATCTTACTTTGTTCTATCGTATTGAGTACTATCTTCACTAAGATTTGTTTGCACAAACTTAAAAAGTACTATCGTATTGTGTACAATATCCGATAGGTAAGATAAAAAGGAGTCACAAATATCTTTGTCACATCATTTGTGATTCCACCATATCATGTTTCACCTGTATATGGTTAAGATCATTGTGAGGTGATTGATATTACTAGGATGTTCTTCGGGAATATAAGTCTGGTGTATCAATTGATTCCCGTTCACCTTGATTTATCAAAAGACAAAACAAAAACTTATAGGTATTATGTGGGAGACAGATTTATCTATTCAATAGACTTTTTTGTGTGAGACAGATTCGTTTATCAAGTCTTCAATTTTGGGTCTATAAACTCTTAGTTGTGGGTGAGATCAGCTATGGTAATCAAGTGCGTTGAGTCCTGCTGGGATTCAGAGAGGTAAGGAACGTGATCTGTACCTTAATGAGTGTGATATTAGTAAGGGCTCAACTACATTCCAAATTGAAGTTAAATTGTAGTAGTCTAGAGTCTCTAGCGTCTTCTTACAGTGTGGTGTTCAAATCTGGACTAGGTCCCGGAGGTTTTGTGCATTTGCAGTTTGTGTAAGAAAATCTTAGAGAAGATAGTACTCAATACGATATAACAAAGTAAGATCAGAATACGCAACTACCGAGAAAATAGTTGTGTCTGGCTTCAAAATCCTAATGAAGTCTTCAAGTTATTAACATATAATAGTTGTATAAAAACTTAGGTTAAAGGCGAATCGACTATAGTCACAACTAGTATCATACAGGAGGTATGGGGATTAGGTTTCCTAGTTAATAGAGTTCTCCCTTATATAGTCTTCAAATCAGGGTTTGCAATCAATGTTACCTTGGTGACAAAGCATTCAATATTCACTGTTAGATCCAACCCTGATTAGATTCAAGTTAGTATCTTTCAACCGCTGGATTGAACTTAGCTTGTTTCACACAAATAAAATGTTCCTTTATTTAGAATGGTTAACCGTACCTAAACGTGTACAATTAGTTGGTTCAACAATAGTTAACCGAAGTTAGCCATATGAACACCTCCATATCAACCTTGTTCATCTTCATCACCACTAGTTCAAATGATTCGAATGAAGCTAGTTATAGAGTTGTTCAAATTTTTATATTGTCATTGAAGTATATAAGACACAATTGAAGCAAAATCGATTTTAATTCACTCGAATCAATTCATGAACATTATAGCCATGATTTTCAAAGATTGCATTCCTTATTATATAAATATTTTTGTTCACGAATAAACCAATTTTAGAACTAAACCCACTCAGGTATGCAAACGGGTATGCATACCTAGAATTCCCGAACCTAATCAGTTCGACAGTATGCAAACGGTTACGCATACTGTCGTTCAGGACCAACTTCAGTTGAATTAGTATGAAAACAGGTACGCATACTAAATTCCCGGACCTGAACTGTTATGCCAGTACGCTTACCTGTCAAACCATTACGCATACATGTATGCATACTATGGTTCCCGGACTTGAAGTAACTTGCAACAGTTAGCATACAAGTACGCATACTATGTTATATCTTATCAATGGTTAATTATTCAAAACTCCATCTTAATCATTGAAACATTCTTAGAAGACGAAAATAGTTGTCTCACACAAACTATTAGCTTCAAAGCAATTTTCAAGTGATCAATACAAAACATTCTGAGTCCACATCAAATGACTGTCTCACAAAAATCATATAAGATGTTACCAGGCGATTTTCACATGATCATCTTTTGACTTTTGTTAAGAATAAAAACTGAACTTAGTTAAAGCGAAAGCTTACCAACACATATTTCGAGAAATATGTAAGCGAGTTAAACTCAACTCGAAATATCAAATGTGTATAATGTAAAGTCTATATAGCTGTACGACCTTTGTCTCAATAGGAAATAGAGTAAAAATAAACTTCTGAGTGATAGATGAAGTCATTATCTTAATATTTTTTTCGTCTCGATAAACGCCATGAAGTCTTAATCCGAGACATATATATATATATATATATATATATATATATAAGTATACTAGAAATCAAGACTTATAGTTTTGAAAACTAAACTTGACAAACAATATTTAGATAGAAACGCTTGTGAGTTCGACCGAGCAGTGCTCTAACAGTAGGATAGAGTCTTTAGCGGCTTAATACAGTGTGGTGTTCAAATATATGGACTAGGTCTCGGGGTTTTTATGTATTTGCGGTTTCCTCGTTAACAAAATTTCTTGTGTTTGTGTTATTTCTTTTCTGCATTATATTTTCTATATAATTGAAATATCACAGGTTGTGCGTTGTTCAATCAATTAGATAATCCAACCTTTGGTTGTTGATATAAATTAATTAACACTTGAACATTAGTCTTTGGAACCGTTCAAGTTGTTTCTCATAATAATCAGGCTCGCGGATTTCTATCTATTTGATTTGCTGATTACATTGTGAAAAAGAGATACAACTTTTGGATGTATTTTCCTTGATTGATTCTGACTGTCTAGTTGATTCTATTGGAAATATATTGTAGTTAGTCCATATAGATTGCCGAAACAAAATATTGGGTGTGGTTGTTATGCCACTGCTTTTTCAATTGGTATCAGAGCAGGCAAACACGTTTAATACCTTCTAAGTCTGTGTTTGTATCAATATGACTCTATGGACAGTAAAGTCTCTATAAAAACTTTACCAGAATTAGATTTACTCAACTCCGAGTGTGTTCTAGAAACCATCGATGAGATTGAGTGCCTTGATCTATAAAAAAATCATCAAAAATATTTATTGAGAAAAATAAGGATTGATAAGAAAATTTGATTGTCTTCATTGCGAAATTTATATCAAAAACTGTGATCTTCGAGAATGTTCTAAGGAGCTAGTTAATCTCCAGAAGAAGTTGGATGAACAAATCCATATCAATTCTGATGTTGTTGTAGATATTGCAATGTATACGGATTTGAAGTCTGTCAAAGTTCCTTCGATAGATATGAAAAACTCCTTTAATTATGCCTTGAAGAATTGTCGAAAGTCAGGAGATAAGCGAGGTTTAGGCTTTGTAAAACCTGATGCGACTCATAACTTCTTAGTTGATTTTAATGATGTTGTTTTATGTATGTTTTGTGGTTCTCATAATCATTTTTAACTTAAATGTACTTCTTTCAAGAAAATTTTAAAGGTTGCTAGTAATCAACATAAGAAAGCTGAACAACTGTTTTCTTGTCTCAAAAGGTGTACAAATCTAACAAGAAAACCTAACCGGGTTAGTAGCATTAGTATGGGAGCTATTGCTCTGAAATCAACATCACCCTTTCGGTGGTTCCTTGATAGTGGATGTAGCCGACAAATGACTGGAGATCTTTCCCGGTTTGTAAATTCAAATGATTTTTAAGGAGGACCAGTGACATTCGGAGATGGGAGTTGTTGCTACATAAGATAGAAGGGGACGATCAAACTACCAGGTATTCCTGAAATCCATGATGTAGTATAGTTAAAGGTATGACTGCTAATCTTCTTTATGTTACTCAAATTTGTGACAAAGGCCATAAAGTTGTCTTCAATGCGAAAGGATGTGACATTGTAAACAAATCTGGAAAAGTATTTTTTTAAGGAACTCGTGTTAAAAATAACTGTTATCTCTTAGATACTCAGTTTAGCAATTGTTACAATTTGACTGGGGTGGAATCTACTCATCTTTGGCATGAACATTTTGGTCACATCAATTATCGCCTTCTAACTAAGATCTTCAATAAAGAACTTGTTAGAGGTGTTCCCAAAATCAATGTTAATATTGAGGGTGTCTGTGTTGCCTGACAAAAAGGTAAATAAACGAAAGTTCCATATAAATCATCTTGAGATATTCTCACTAAAGATCCACTTGATTTAATTCATATGGACCTCTTCAGCCCTATTCAACAACGTACTATTGCTGGGAAGAAGTATGCTTTAGTTATGGTAGATGATGGCAAACCCTTGGTGAATTCAAGATTATTGTTAATAGAATCCAGAATGAACAGGGTCGCAAGCTGAAGAAAATTAGAAACGACCTTGGAACTGAATTCAAAGACACTAAGGTGTTTGAATTTTGTAACAAACTGGGGATTATTTAACAATACTTACCACCCACTACTCCACAAGCAAATAGAGTTGCAGAAAGGAAGAATAGGAACATTCAAGAAATGGTGAGCGTAATGCTCCATAACAAAAACTAACCGTTCAAGTTTTGGGGAGAAGCTGTTTTTACGGCATGCTATTTGATCAACCGTGTCTACCTACGGTCAAAAACCCTAAATACTCCTTATGAGTTGTATGGTACGATAAGAATCCCAACCTTTACTATCTCAGAGTATTTAGAAGTAAGTGCTACATTCTGAAAGATCGAGAATAGAAAGGGAAATTTCATTCTAAAAGCGATGAAGGTATCTTTCTTGGCTATGCATCTGATAGTCATGGTTTTCGAGTATTTAATCTCAGAACCCAAGTTATGATGGAATCTGCAAATGTCATCATTGATTATATGAGCAATTTTCGTCATGATAGATATCCTACTGAATTGCCTCCAACCGAGACAATTGAGAAAGTCAAGGAAATTCCAGAATTAGTATAAGTTTTTCCAACAGTTGTTGATCCTGACATTTCTAGTGACGAGGAGAAAAGCATTAATCAGATTATTCATGTTGAACAAGAACGTGTTCCTCCACGACACCTCTGGGTTCAAAGGAATCATGATACTAACAATATTATTGGAGGAAATGATTCTATAACTAAGACGATGGGACAACTTCAAAATATTTGGAATTTTGGTTGTTATCTATCGCAAGTAGAACCGAGAAATATTGATGAAACTATTAGTGATACCTTTTGGGTGAATGCAATGCATGAAGAATTAAATCAATTTCAAAGACAAGATATATGGGAGCTCGTACTACAAATGGATTTTCAAGAACAAGTCTAGTGAATTTTGCACTATTGTCAGAAACAAAGCCAGACTTGTCGCTCAGGGATATTAACAGATTGAAGGTATCGACTTTGACGAAACCTTTGCTCCTGTGGAACACCTTGAGTCAATTCATTTGTTATTAGCTCATCCTTGTTTTCTTAAGGTTAAGCTGTTTCAAATGGACATAAAATCCGCGTTCCTAAATGGAAGTTTAAAGGAAGAAGTCTATGTCGCTCAACCTAAGGGATTTGGAAATCTCGAATTACCAGATCATGTCCTTAATATCAACAAGGAATTATATGGGTTAAAACAAGCACCTCGTGCCTGGTTTGAAAAACTAATTACTTCTCTTCTTATGAAAGGTTTTTCAAGAGGTGGAGCTGATAAAACATTGTTTACCGAATGAAGTGGGAAAGATGTTGTCATTTCTCAAGTTTATGAATATGATGTCATCTATGGATCAACATCTGAGAAACTTGCAAAAGATTTTCAAGTCTCTCTTGGTAAGGAGTTTGAGATGAGAAATGTTGGTGAATTAAAATTCTTTTTAGGATTACAGATTCAACAACATAAGGATGGAATTTACTTATCTAAAGGAAACTATGCTAAGGATCTTATGACAAGATTCGGTCTTGATAAGTCAAATCCAAAACTAACTCCTATGCCAACCATTGGTAAACTATATCGAGATGAGAAAGGAGTAAATGTGGATTAAAAACTTTATCGATCTATCATTGGAACCCTTTTATATGTTACAGCTACTAGACCTGATATTGCTTTTAGTGTTAGTTGTTGTGCTAGATTTTAGGATAATCCAAAGGAGTCTCATATTGCAGCTTGATGCGTGTCGTATGCGTCAAAAATAATTTCACTTCCTCACTTTACTAATTATGAATATAGTATTCGATAAGAAAGAGTTCGTATCCACAGAGAGGCGATTGTTGTTATGCAATTTTCAGATTCTTATGTAACCAAATAACCCAAGTTGTGTTTTTGTTTTTATCAAAGTAATAATACTAAATAAAACAAAGTAAATAGTTGGAATAATCAATAAGGAGAAGATATTGGTTAAGGGATAGTGTCATTCATAAACATGTATTTTTCATCTATGATTAAAATTGGTATTTAATCTCTCAATTATCAAAAGCCCTAAGATATCTTGATCGCAAGAGTATCCCGTTTATTTCCTGATTTTATCACAAACAACATTAAAAGATGCTACCGCGAAATCTTCTTAAAAAGCAACCTAAAGTGTAAAAGCACAATTAGATTTAACTCCCTAAGAGCAATAAGTTCTATGAAATAAGACTAATCGATGCAAACAAACGTGTAAAAGCACTAATTCGTTTTAACAAAGGTTATGATTCATATGCGATTAAAAAGATGTATCACTACAAGAATTAACCACAAGTTGCTACTAAAAATCAGAGATAACAACTTTTACGTATTGAAAACCATAATATAGCTATAGAGATGAAAACAAATCCAATTGATTCCGGATTCAACCAAACTAGCATTCAAATCATATGATAATAAAACAATGAATCATAAACGATAAAATTGAGACAAAACTAATTCATAGAATCAAATAACATGCTTGAAGAAATCAACTTTTATCCCATAACCAATTAATGTATTTAGCTACTCATATTCATGGAGTTCATCATCAAAATATTCAAAGGAAGACTATGAAACATAAAAGAAAGCAAACCCTAGAAGTAGTTCTCTGCAAAAGCTCCAAGAATAGAATAATAATGTTATTTCTTTGTTGTAGAAACTCTCTTTTTATAGCCCTTTGCTTTCCAAAAATAGGTCAAAGTCTTCAAATCTTCAAGTCCACGTCCATCTACTAGTCCACCAAGCCCAGGTGTGAGAAATATGTCTCTGGAGATTTTGGGTCCAAAACTGGTCGCCGGAATGCTGACGTCATCACCGGAATCTGGTCGCCGGCGCCGGAATCCGGTCACCGGAAAACTTTCTCCGATCACTTTTGCCATCTGAAACTATCACCAAGTAATTCTGCACTTCCAGTAGCTCAACTTTGCTTTCCTGTATTTCAAACATTTGCAAAACCCATCTAAATCCAATTTTTATTCTTGCGAAAACGTACCCAAAAGCGTGACTCGTAGCTCATACTTCAAGCCATCAATTCTTGCATCCGACTCATACCCCCCTCGCGATTCACTGAAATATTACGATCGACACTTTAACCTCTGAAATCCGGCATCCCGGGCTAGTACCACCGGTGCGCCAATTCTACTCCGTTTTCGCACTGCGGCTGCAACTTCAAAACCGCGAGACTGTGAGTGCCAATCCATTCCATGCTCAGTTTATAACACACCAGCTTATCTAGTCCCAGCTACAATTTGCACATCATCTCAGTCATACCACCTACCCATAGCAATACCAGCACCACTTCCGACTTTATTCTATTCACCTGCGCTTGCAGCAATTGCTTCACTCTTGTCTGCCTCAGTTATTCCACCAGTTCCATTCCCTGCAGCTGCTGCTTACAATGACCAATAACAGCACCAGCTCTGCTTCTTACCAGCATCACCACAAATCCCATCTCATGCTTTATACACCATCTCCATTTCTCGCAACATAACCAGAGTTGTTCCCTGACTGAACTTCTCTACCTTTCAAGCAAAGTCAATAAAACTGTAGCTATCTCATTGCCACCAGATTCATTCATATACCACCATTGAATCACCAGGCCTACCCTGAATCAACTCAAGATCCAACCATTTTACAGCTAACTTCAGTAGCAGACCTACTGCAACAACAGCTCTCTTCTCGCAACCAATTCCAGCCATCTTCCCTTGGCTCTGCCATTAGCATCACAGCTGACCTGCGAAACCAACACCAGTTTCCAATCACCAGTACTTCCACCACATCTGTAGCTCAAACAGCAAGACCTCCAATTCACAAACTGAACCTTCTCTCTATTGCCTCAAAACCATTTTTTTGTTAAGCTTCATAGAACCAACACAAACTCAGCTGCAAATCCCATTCACTGTACCAGTTGCACATTGCAATATCACCTGCAACTAAAACATTTAGCCTTCATTCTTCATCACCAATTACAACCCACATCCATCTTGGCTCCAACTGTAGCTGTAATCTATTGTTCACTACTGCAAAACCACCACCTTCAATGTCATATCACCATCTCCTCATTTCATTGCATCTTCAGCTCCTGCATTTATTCTTAAGTTCCAGATGCACTTCTTTAGCCACCACAGTTCAACCCTGCAAATCTTTGCGCCCACAGCTTCAAGCTCCACTTGCTGCTGCACCAAAAACAGACCACCAGGGCTAGCACCACCTGCTGTCGATCCACAGCACCACTCTTCTATGTAACCTCTTGAGCACCAACTCTTCAACAACAGCAGTAGCTTCACAAATTCACTCCATTATCACCACTGACCTTCAACAATTCGAGCTCTTGATTCAGATCCACATTGCTAGTAACATCAACAACAAACCCTAGCTTGAGTTCGTTATCAATATCTTGCCAATTGGTCTCAATTAATCAGTTGTCACCAACCCATATCGTCAATTCCTCTTCTCAGTTTCTTGTTCAACAAATCTGATCCCCATCTTTCTATGGCAACGACACAGTCCATTCTCGGACCAACACAGCCGCTGGTGTTTTTATGTTCTCTTTCTCGATTTCAGAATACCAATGATTGAGAAGAAATGCTTCTCAATTTTAGGTTTAGGTAATAATTTGCAAGGATTCAGACACCCCAGTTCTTTAGATAAGGGTCACCCAAACGGAAACCCCTTAACCTCTGCGGGCGTGGCTTTAGTACTCCTCCAGAAGTGAGTCGCCCCTTATCCTTGGCTCCGGATAATGTTCTCCCTTGAAATGACAATTCTGACCTTCACGCTCCAGATGGACTTTTTCTCCTTCTTTCGAGTTCCTCCGCTCACAGCAACCGTCCCTTATTTCTCATATTCACTTATATTCTTCAATGAGAGTCATCACTAAAGTTGTCGTGCTTTTCAGACAGAATTTGCATCACTAAAGCCGACATACTTTTCAGACAGAGATGAAGAAATAAAAGCAAATAATAAGAACTAATCCGCCTCCAACGCTTTTGCCATGTTTCCTCTTCTTTTGATCCAAATGACTCCAAAGTACCTAAATACTCAAAAATAAACATAAGATACATAATTTACATGAAAACTCGCAAAGAAAGCATAAATACTAGATATAAAATTAGGTGTTTTAGACACCTATCACAGCTCCAAAGAGCATCATGTGATATATATTCAACATTCTATCGGGTAGGGTCTATCTTATACTTTTGATACTAACAGTTACCTTACTGCCTAGTCAGATGCAGATTGGATAGGATGTGTGGAAGACAAAAAGAGTACTTGAGTGGGATTTTACTGTGTTGGGTTAAATCTTGTGGCTTGACATAACAAGAAAAAAAACTCACAATCCCTGTCTACATGCAAAGCAGAATATATTATTACAGTTTCATGTTCAACTTCTATGGATGAAAAAAATGCTTGCTGATTATGGAATTAACACTGGTGTAATGAAGATCTTTTGTGACAAATCAAGTGTGATTATCATTAGTGAGAATCTTGTTAAGCACTCAAGAACTAAGCACATTGACATAAGGTATCATTTTATTAGATATCTCTATGAAAATGGTATCATTAACATGGAATTTGTGCCTTTCGAACAACCACTAGATGATATTCTCACCAAACCTTTAGCTACTACAACGTTTCAACGCTTACAGCAGTCTATTGGTGTTGTTTTGGCTCATTAGTATTTTAGCCTTTTTCCTCTGGACTTATCTATATCTATTGGCCAATCAAGGCTTAAAACTCCAATGTAGTATTGTTTCAACTACGCATTTGTTTCTACGTTGATAAAAGTTCTGTTAGGTATCAAAGTGTTCAAATAAATCATTCTTTTCTTGTAAAAGTAAGGTCGCTCTTGTTGTTCTTTTGGGAATGAAATTTTATGGAGGGGAGTTCTTAATGGAACTTGTGCTTAATTTCCAAATCTTTGTGAGGAGTGCGGTTGTGTAATATTGTAGGAGTTTTCTCGTATATTTATAAAGTCCTTGATAAATACACTAAGTTTTGATTATGTGATATTATCGAAACAAAGTTGATATATATGTTCTCTTTTAGTCATGAAGTATCTCTATGAGAATTTCATTATGATCCCGCAAGTTTTCGTACCTTTGCCAATTTATATTGACAAAAATGGGAAGAATTATTGTGTAGTTCACACTACAAATACATATGGTTTACGGATCATTATGCAAGGGGGAGTGGTTTTCATTGTGAGATGAAGTATTGACTAAGGGGGAGTGATACATATCACCATATCATTATTGTCAAAGTTATGATACAATTGAACTTTGATGTTGTTTAATAATACTATGACACCGTATATAAAAATATGAAAACATCTTGTTTTTATATATTATTATGGCTATGGATCTTTAACAACTGTGATGATGAGTTAAAAACGTTCAGAATCACTAGAGTACTTGGAAGTGACGAAGATTTCGAGTAATGCTGAAGAACCAAGGAAATCAAGCATTTGGATGAGAAGCTACAAAGTTTATTTATTTTTGTAATCCATAAGTATTGATAGTTTTGTCACTAAAATTGACAAAGGGGGAGATTGTTAGAGAACTGCTCGGTCGAACTCGCAAGTGTTGATATCTCAAGCTTTTTTGTCAAGTTTAGTTGTCAAAACTATAAGTCTTGATTTCTAGTCTACTTATAGATATGTCTTAGATTAGGATATAATATGTAGTTGAGCTTTAGACTTCACGGAGTTCATCGATTAAAGACGAAGAACTACTAAGGGAGCTTGTGGAACTTCATCAACAAAAGGTATGTGGAGAGTTGAACTCATCTATCACTTAGAATTATATTTCTATTCTATCTCCTATTGAGACAAAAGTCGTATATGTATATAGACTTTATACATATTTATCGAAATATGTGTTAGTAAGCTTTTTCTTTAACCAAGATCATCTTTTATTCTTGACGAAAGTCAAAAGATGATCATGTGAAAATTGCATGTTAACATTTTACATGATTTGTGTGAAACAATCATTTGATGTAGACTCAGAATATTTCGTATTGATATATTCATCACTTGAAAATTTCTTTGAAGCTAATAGTATGTGTGATACAACTATTCCCATTTTCTAAGAATGTTTCAATTATTAAAATGAAGTTTAAAACGATTAATTGATTGGATATATCACAGTATGCGTACTTGTAAGCTAACTATTGCAAGTTATTCCAAGTCCGGGAACCATAGTATGCATACCGGCATGCGTACTAGTTTAACAATTGAAGTCCGGGAACTTAGTATGCATACCCGTATGCTACTGGATTCACAGTTCACGTCCATAAATTTAGTATGCGTACACGTTTGCATACTAACTCATCTGATCTCGGTCGTGAACGACAGTATGCGTACCTGTTCGCATACTGGCTGACAGACCAAGTCCAGAACTCTAAGTATGCGTACCTGTTTGCATACTGGAGTGGGTTAAGTTCTAAAATCTGTTTATAAACAATTGAATGCATCTTTGCAAACCGTGGCTATAATGTTCATGAATTGATTCGATCGAATCAAAATCGATTTTGCTTCAATTGTGTCTTGTATACTTATATGAGAATATAAACATTTGAACAACTCTATAACTAGTTTCATTCGAGTCATTTGAACTAGTTTTGATTAAGATGAACAAGGTTGATGTGAAAGTGTTCATATGGCTAACTTCGGTCAACTATTGTTGATCCAACTAAGTGTACACGTTTAAGTACGGTTACCCTTTCTAAATAAATTAAAGGAACATTTCATTTATGTGTAACAAGTCAAGTTCGATCTAACGATTAAAGGAAACAGCTTGACTCTAACCAGTTTTTCATCTAATAGTGAATATTGAATGCTTTGATACCAAGGTAACATTGATTGCAAACCCTGATTTGAAGACTATATAAGGGAGAACTATAGCAACTGGGAAACCTAATCCCCATACCTCCTGTATGATACTAGTTGCGACTAGAGTCGATTCGCCTTTAACATAAGTTTTTAATAAACTATTATATGTTAATAACTTGAAGACTTCATTGGGATTTTGAAGCCAGACATAACTATTTTCTCGGTAGTTGCGTGTTCTGATCTTACTTTGTTTTATCGTATTGAGTACTATATTCTCTAAGATTTGCTTGCACAAACTGCAAATGCACAAAACCCGGGACCTAGTCTAGATTTGAACACCACACTATATGAAGCCGCTATAGACTCTAGCCTACTACAATTTGATTAAGATGAACAAGGTTGATATGGAAGTGTTCATATGGCTAACTTCAGTTAACTATTGTTGAACCAACTAAGTGTACACATTTAGGTACGGTTACCCATTCTAAATAAAGGAACATTTTATTTGTGTGTAACAAGCTAAGTTTGATCTAACGGTTGAAAGATATTATCTTGAATCTAATCAGGGTTTCATCTAACGATGAATATTGAATGCTTTGTCACCAAGGTAACATTGATTGCAAACCCTGATTTGAAGACTATATAAGGGAAAACTCTAGCAATTCGGAAACCTAATCCCCATACCTATTGTGTTATACTAGTTGCG
Source organism: Papaver bracteatum (assembly GCA_023529315.1). Taxonomy (NCBI): domain Eukaryota; kingdom Viridiplantae; phylum Streptophyta; class Magnoliopsida; order Ranunculales; family Papaveraceae; genus Papaver; species Papaver bracteatum. The sequence continues at coordinate 104,190 of JAJJWX010002461.1, forward strand.
ATTAGAGTCGATTCTCATATAACCTAAGTTTTTTTTAAAACCATTATAGGTTAATGACTTAAAGACTTAATTGGGATTCTGAAGAAAGACCCAACTATTTTCTCTGCAGTTGCGTGTTCTGATCTTACTTAGTTCTATCATATTGAGTATTATCTTCTCTAAGATTTGTTCGAGATTCAATCTCCGGTAAGTAAGATACAAAGTAGTCACAAATGTCTTCATCTTATCGTTTGTGATTCCACAATATCTTGTTCCGCTTCTATACGGTTAAGATCATTGTGAAGTTATTGATATTACTAGGATGTTATTTGGGAATATAAGTCCGGCATATCAATTGGTTCTTGTTCCCCTTTATTTATCAAAAGACAGCACAAAACTCGTAGGTATTTTTGTGGGAGACAGATTTATCTACTCAATAGACTTTTCTGTGTGAGACAAATTTGTTTATCAAGTCTTAGACTTTGGGTCGTCGCAACTCTTAGTTGTGGGTAAGATAAGATAAGGGAATCAAGTGTGTACAGTCCTGCTGAGATTTAAAAGCATAAGAAACGCGAATGTACCTTGATCAGTGTAAGATTAATAAGGTCTCAACTACATTCCATTCCGAAGTTAACTTGTAGTAGACTAGAGTCTGTAGCGGCTTAATACAGTGTGGTGTTCAAATATGGAATAGGTCCCGGGGTTTTTCTGCATTTGCGGTTTCCTCGTTAACAAAATTTCTGGTGTCTGTGTTGTTATTTTTTTCGCATTATATTTTCTATATAATTGAAATATCATAGGTTGTGCATAGTTAAATCAACTAGATAATCTAACATTTGGTTGTTGATATAAATTGATTGACACATGAACATTGGTCTTTGGTACCATTCAAGTTGTTTCTCATAATAATCAGGCTTGCTGAATTCTATCTGTTTGATTTGCTGATTATATTGAGAAACAAAGATATAACTCCGGGATGTATTTTTCTTGATTGAGTCTGTCTGTCTAGTTAATTCTCTTAGGAATATATTGGAGTTAGTCCATACAGATTGTCGAAACGAAATATTGGGTGTGGTAGTTAGACCCCCGCTTTTCAATTACTACCAAATATATTCGTATATTGCAAAGAAATTTTATATGCATTGCATATTCAAATGGAAGAATAAAAAAATCATGCTACAAATTTTGCATATGTAACTAAAATTTAAAATATATGTAACTCGAAAGCAGTAAAGGCCATAAATATATAAATAAATTTGAGATTTTGCAAATCCTATATTGAGAATCAGTTAAGGCCTTTGAAAATGCGGATAAATGCTATTAAAAAAAGAATAATAAACACATGTTACCTCAGAAAAATGTATAATAATAAGGAAAAAAATACACCATATAAGATGATAAAATAATATTCAAACTTATGGATTCAAATGCAGTATTAAGTTATCTTTACGATCCCGTTTAATAAGGTACAATGCTATTAATTAGTATAACAATTGAATTTTTGGAGTTTCTCACTATCATAATCAATATGTTTTTTCCTGATATTCAATAAGTAACATCACTAGTCGACTTGATCTTTGTTAAAATAAGATTGCTCGCCTTCTAACTTCAAGTTTAGTGAGAAAATTCCTTGTAAATATTGGAGCTTTTGTCATTTGGTAATTAAGATTTATCCAGAACTTGCATCTAGTATAAACATTGGTCCAGGTTCGAGTTTGGTACAAGAACCTTACATTTACTGTGTTTAACAGTCGCTGACTTGTCATTTTTTAAATTTCTGTTACCAAGTTATGAGTTTACTTTAACTTAAGAAAATATTACCGTACACTGAAATAATTGTTAACCATAATACATATGTATAGTATAAAGGTTAGCTTTAAAATAAGATTTAGATATATAACAAACAACAATAAGAGGTTTATATCGGACCCTTCACTAATTCCTTCATTTGACCCTTCGCCATTCTTCTCTTCTTTTATTTTTAGGTTTGTGAAGAAATCATTGTCCCAATTGTTAGAGCACTACTCGGTTGAGCCTAGCCAATCATTGGTATTTCAAGTTTGGTTTTCAAGTTTGGTATTGGATAGAGAAATATTGAGGCAATCTCTGGTTACTCGTTGAAGAGCAGAAGACGCATTGAAAACAAGCGAAGACATCATCCTTCAGATTGAGGTTTGGCTTTAGAACTTGATGCATTATTCTATCCAAGTTCTTATTTCATATCCATGAAAACCGTAACATGCAAAATTTATTTTACATGGCTTTAGTTGATTAGATGACTTAATCATCCTTATGATCTAAGTGTTAAAGGAAGAATATAAATTAGTTATTTCTGGAAAGGAGGATACCTAGTAAACCACCAACTTTTTTTTTGTACGTGAACCTAAAGGATATGTAATATCGTTATAAACAAAAATAATCTCAGATGATGTGTCACAAATCAAGGAATTGCATATAATAGAGAATTGCATATAACTTGAAACAACAAACCATACAACACAAGAGGTGATACCTAGTGTTACTATTTCTTTCAAAATTTGTAAGTCAATTGAGTCATATTGTAAATAGTTACGAATTTATTTTAGCCGAGAAAACTTAAAAAAAAAAAAGATGGCTCTCCCCAAGATGGCAAGTAGACTCCTAATTAACCGTTGTTAACTACAACTTTCCTTTTCAATTTTTTTTTCCAATATTACAGATTTCTTTTTGTTGTAGCTACGATTAGATCTAATCAGACATTATCACTATACTACAATGACATCATCTTAAATCTATGGTTCTAGCTCATAATAAATATAATTTCTTCGTGTTTAGGAAATGGAATCATCTTTCAAGTACCTCGAATCAGAAATTATCACTGTACTACAATGACATCAGCTTTCAAGTACCTCAAATCAGAGTTTAGGAAATGAAAAAACAAACAATCTTACATCTAACTCAGATTGAATCAGAGTCCCAATCAAATCTAAATTCCAAACCAGATTATTATAATTTAAACTATTTTTATAGATATCTACAATACTCTAAAAATATCTTCAGCCGTCTAAAAGTTGAAATTTTCTGTTTGCTCATTTTAACTATTATTCAAAGTTGAAAGTTTCTATCTAAAAATTCTTTCCCAATAATAGATATATTTTATAAGAACCATGTTAACTCTCACTGATTCTAACACCAATCTTACCACTTATTAGCGAGAAACTTCCCGTTTTGCTTTAACTACATCAGAATCTGTTAAGATTTTACTACTCTTGCAGCGCTCATGATAAATATATATAATACTTCATGTTCTTGATAATTATCAAGCACCACATATCACGACTATAAAAATAAAATAAAAATTAATGAGCCGAATCAAATATCTGAAATCATAATAGAAAATAGAAAACAAGCGATACGATACTTAACTCAGATCAAACAAAATGCCGAGTCGGATCCGGATTCCAAACCAGATTATTACAACTTGACTATTAGTTAGACTCGACATGTAACAACAATATTCTTACCAAAACGCCTCCTTGTCCCAATACCAACAAGAAAAAAGAAGAAGCAACCTTACCAAAACGCCTCCTTGGCCCAATACCAACTAGTAAAGACGCACGCGCAATGCGAGTGCCGGGAAACTAATTTTTAATAGGTCAATATATTGGTAAATACAATGTAAATGGGGATTATTACAGATTATCAAAATCAGAAAGTATGGATATGGTCATTTCCATTTTTTGTTGTAACTAAAAGTTACAAAGAAAATACTTTAGTGTAAAAAGAATCAAATTATGTTCCTAGTTAAGTGGGACTCTGAACATTCTGATGTGTATTCATAAGTTACAAATGTGACTGCACGCGCTGGAGAAGCTTTGATTACATAAGAAACACCCCTGTAAAGGCCAGGCCAGCTCACCCCTCAGTTACCAAGATGCATCTTAAAGCATCAGAGATGCCATTATAAGCATGGTGCTCAACCCCAGCTCCATAAAATGAGTCCCTAGGAAGCCCTATAATCTGGAACCTCTTCTTGACAACATCAAGGCAGTGACAAACAACTTTGTCTCATGTACCGGAAGCTACCCCACATACAAAAAGCTAAAAGTTAGAGAGACTTTCACTTGTAATTCTGAACCTTGGTCAGATGGCCTGGGCCTGTTCAACCGCAATCCAGAGCTTAAAAGTGTCGTAAGTGCCAAACTGCAAGCCATCATAAGGAATGATCTCAACCAAACTCGGTGGTAATCATGCATATAACCCTCGAAAGCCACAACTTCTTAAGATATCAACAAAAGTAGATGTCATGGTTGTATAGACATTTAGCTCCCCTGAGAGGCTAAAATAGTTCATAACAAATCAGATGGATATGATCTGACATTTGCTGCAGATCCCATTAATTATCTGCTTAAATAAGATAAGTAAGGACTCGAATGAATGTGATACTCTGCCTTAGATGAGCCTCAAACAAAAAATTTAAACTTGTGCAACACCACAAATCATATAAAAGTACACGACATGACCATGAAAGCGCTGGGACATTACCACGCCCAAAACCCGGTAAACATTTTTGTCTAAGAATGTCTTTAGTTACCTGCATCATCCCGGTATATTTTGACGACCCATACATGTCTTTATGAAGTAATTCCCATGATAAAGTTGGCTCCAACTGAACCTGAAATCTAATCTTGATAACATACAACGGGGATGTTACCATTCGAGATATGCCGTCAAGAATAGCTCCAGCAGCAAGCATCAATTAATGCCCATTTAAGTGGCCCTGGCTCTTCCATTGCTAGAAAGACATAATCCAGGTGCAATGCTAACACTACCTGGAAGAATGGAAATGCGAAAAAAAGAATCGCAAAAAATAGTTATACATGAGTACGAAGCCGAGCTTGCTAGAAGATTCTTGGATGCCGACAAACTTGACCTCCATGCTCAATTATCTATTCAAGGTTGAGCTTTTTTAATGATTGTAGGACTATGGCGAACCCTACCCACCATTAGCATACAGTCAAAAGACGTAATTTTACATATCAATATCACTAAACAATCTGCCGATCAAAAAAAAAAAAAATCACTAAACAATCTAGAAATGCATACATAGAATAATGAAGTTGAACTAAAAAAAAATGTTAGACTGTAAGATGGGTAACATATGAATGTTGATTCATGAATTTTATTAAAAATTCATTATAAGAACAATACTTGGATACCACATAAATATTGTATCTCAGAAATAAAGGAAGTAACACTGAACAGCTTCAATACTTGATGGTTTCAGGAATTTCATTTTTCCTTATTAAGATTTTCTTTCTTCCTCGGGGTTTAAGAAATAAATGAAACCATTTTTGGCCTTTAAAAAAAAAAAACTAAAGGTATGGTCTCGGAGTATGCCACAGATTAAATTTGATTTATTTTCGTCTTGATTTCATATAGATAGATATTACATAGGCTCAATGTTTGCACTGATCGACCAATTAAGGCAATGTAAATGTAATCAAATACTATTAGTAGATTCAACTACTTGTGTACTTACCAAAAGCAAGTTGGAGCCTTCTCAAAGAAATCGATCCTTCCCCAAATGTGTAATCTGTGCGCTGAAATTGTAGAATCAATTTCAGATTAGGCACGAAATTGAAGAACAACAAAATTTCGAATTAGCGCAAAGAAAACAAAACAAAAAGAAGAAGTGGGAATTATGATACGATCTTACCTCTTCCAATCACAGAAAAAAGATAAAAGATGGGGTTTCTTATAGGTCTGATAGTGTTTGGTTTTGAATTGAAACCAAACAAAGATCTAATGGTAATCTGAAACTTCAATTGATTAAATTGAACAAATTCGTGACGATAATCTGTTCAATTGAACGTGACAAAAATCTCTAATGAGGTTGTCGATCGATGTGGAGTGTTTGATTTAACTGATTGTGTTCAATTGTCGATGTTAGATTAAGATTCTCAGAGGGAGAAGTGCATTGAATAGCAGGAAAAGAATAGAGAAGAAAAGAGAAAGGAAAAGGGAAACGAATTCCTATCTTTCTTACCCTCGGTTCTGTCTAAATTTACATGAGTTAATCAAAGAAACTTGTTTTTAAGTGAAGGACAACTTAGTAATTTCCAGGTGGCTTCACCAAAATTTGGGTCGGACGAAAAGTCCCCCTTTTCTTTATTATAGTAAGATAAAGAAAAGAAACGAAACATTTTTTTTTTGGGACCATGGTTTCTTTGGGGGACCATGGTCAGTTCGGTTACGTCACAAAAAACATTTTCCAACCGAACAACAGTTCGGTTATGTTGCAAAAAACATTCACCAACCGAAAACAGTTTGGCTATTTCTCAAAAATAACTCCCAACCGAACATAAGTTCGGTTACGTTGCATAAAACATTCCCAACCGAACTGGTCAGTTGAATTACGTCACAAAAAACATTTCTCAACCAAACTGGTCAGTTCACTTACCTCGAAGACATTTCCCAACCGAACAATAATTCGGTTATGTTGCAAAAAAATATTTCCCAATCGAATAATAATTCGATTACGTCGCAAAAAATATTTCTCAACCGAACCTTAGTTCGGTTATGTCGTAAAAAATATTTCCTAGCCGAAAACATCGCTAGGAAAATAGAACCATGGTCCCAAAAAGGGATTAATAAAAAAGCAATCTTACCAAAACGCCTCCTTGGCCCAATACCAACAAGGAAAAAAAAACAATATTCTTATTCCTCTTGCAACATGACGTGCATTCATGCACCAATAAAATCCATATCGCCTCACCTTTATCTCGCTGACTCTAGAAATTCCAACCAAAAACAGCCGTTGGATTTCAAAAATCTAGCATCACAAGACAGATCAAGTCCTCATCTTGGACGCCTGTAGGAGGTGGATCCAAACGTGAGCGTTCCACTGAATCCAGACACTTGGTGATTATTTCTGCACCGAAATCGCCCCCAGTTTTTCTCTCTGCAAGAAAAATAGAACTTTTCTGAAACTTCCTGTAAGAACAATTTCTGAACCCCAAAAGAAGATGAGAATATTTGGAATTACGATCGTCGTAATCGGTTTTCTTCTCTTATCCGTGGCTGAATCTCTACGTTTTGATCTGCTATCCGGTAACACGAAATGTATTGCAGAAGATATCAAGGCTAATGCGATGACGGTTGGTAAATACAGCATTATTAATCCATCGTCTGATGGACATCCTTTGCCGGAAACGCACAAAGTCACCGTTCGGGTAAGCAAGGGTTCATTGGGTTTCCGGCCAATTTTTTTTTTTGTTTATGATAATTTTGTGGTGATTTCGTTTTTGTTTGTGTTTTTTCATCAGGTTACGTCGACTTTAGGTAACAATTACCATTATGGTGATCATGTGGAGACGGGACAATTTGCGTTTACTGCACCTGAGGCTGGTGATTATATGGCTTGTTTTTGGGCACAAGATCATAAGCCCTCGGTTACGTTAACTGTTGATTTTGATTGGAGAAGTGGTGTTGCTGCTAAAGATTGGCCTAATGTTGCAAAGAAAGGGCAGATTGATGTAAGTCAATTTCTCGTTTTTTCGCGCTTGTTATTGAATCAATTAGTATTTTGTCTTTCACAATCATGAAATTGTGGTATATGGAATTGATTGGATTTGTATAGGACCATTAGATTACCCTTTTTAAGGTTGAATTGCCCAAATTGCATTAGTTAACAGAAAATTGGACAGGGTTAGAATTGGATGAATATTCGTATGGATGAATGTCTGTATGGAGAATTTCTTTCGCATTAATGAAATTATCCTTAGGAAATGGAGTTCTTGTTTAGGTTTTGCTTTGGTGGAAGCCTGAATTTTACTGGAGTCTGTCTCTTTGTGTATTATGATTGTTGATTCTCTTGGTAGTCTTTTGTAAATTGCATCAAGACGTTTTACCATGTCCTTGATTGCCAGTTCTTTCTTGTAAAATATATGCATTTAGATGGTAAGTAAGCTTTTATACATTAGAAAAACTGTTGTATGACTTTCTAGAAGGTAAGTTAGCTTTTATTCAAAATGTGTCAATTGGTTGGGTGTGTGCATTTCTTTTGTACAATTTACATAAGCTCGAGAGATTCGAGCTCCAAGAGAAGATGATTGTTTCCGTTAAGAGAATGTCACTAATTGTTGCCTAAACATGTTTTTTTGGTGCTAATACTTGTTCTTGTACATATGAGAAACAATCAATGTTTGCTGGCCGATGAAGATGCAGCTAAATTGAGTAATTCTTTGAATGCTGAAATGCCTTCCCTCGTTTTTTGGTTCATACAGTAGGGAACTTTGCCATGCTTGGAATTGTTTATGCTGTTTTTTATTTTCAAGAAAACTATTAAGATGGAGTTCGGAAACACTAATCTGTCACCTTTTCTTTTTCTGTACAGTTCATGGAAATGGAGCTGAGGAAGCTGGAAGACGTGGTCAGATCCGTTCATGATGAAATGATTTATCTCCGAGAAAGGTATACAATCAAGAAAATTCATATTCCTAGAACTACTTTGTTTTGCTTTACTTGTTTCATTACAGTCTGAAACCCATTTGTGAGACCATAAAATTTTGCCTATTGCGTGTTTCAGGGAGGAAGAAATGCAGGGCATCAATCGAGCAACCAATTCTAAAATGGCGTGGTTAGGTTTCCTGTCACTGTTGGTCTGCCTATTAGTAGCAGGCTTGCAGTTATGGCATTTGAAGAACTTCTTTGAGAGGAAGAAGCTCCTATAGCTTTGTCCTGATTTTGCTACTGATGTAATTCTTCTGAGAATAATTTACTCCCCGAAGAAGCAGAAGATAATAGTTGACTGTAGAATTTGATAGTTCAAATGGAGGTTCTGTTTTAACTTTTAAGCAGTTGTTTAACATTGCATTGCCCGAATATCAGGCATGTCCGTATCCATCATTTTTCATGTTCTTCATAATACATTCAAGAACTTCGTAAATGGCATTACATTTAGGATGCTTCTTATCTTGTACAACAAACTCATGAACTTCACAGTCAACCTCTATGGAACTGCAACCAGGATTCCTTCGTTGATTAACCCGATCTCTTGACGCCATCTTCTCATCCCACATCCCTGCAGCAGCGTAAGTGTTGGATATTGTCACATCATCCCCAACATAGTCAGGTTCCAGCTCGAGCAACCTACGTCGAACATTTTCTGCCAACTTAGTATTGTGTTGGAGACTACAGGCACCCAACAAGGTACGCCATATTACTGCATTTGGCTTTATCGGCATTTCAGTAACAAAATCATAAGCTTTTTACACAAACCCAGCGCGGCATAAAAGGTCAACAATGCAACCGCAGTGAGAAATTCTGGGTTTCAGTTTATACTTACTTCTCATGCTCTGAAAATGATATAAACATTCTTCAATCAGTCCACCACGACTGCAAGCAATTAGAACCCTCACAAAAGTGATCTCATTCGGGCGAATCACAGTTTTCTTCGAGTTAGTATCATCAGCTGCTGTCATCTCCTTGAAAAGTTCCAGAGCTTCAACAGCTTGCCCATGTACTGCATGACCAACAATCATCGGCCTCCAGGTAGTGACATCCTTCACTTTAATCCTATCGAAAATTCTCCGAGCCATTAGAACATTCCCACATTTGGAATACATATTTATGAGAGCATTATTTAAACTCAAATCTACATCAAACCCTTGTCGACGCACATAAGTATGAATCCATTCACCCATTTCCAGTGCTCCAAGGTCTGCACAAGCCGATAGCGCTACAGTAACAGTAACCTGATCTGGTTCTACTGTCTCCATCTATATCTGTCTGAATAGTTTCAGAGCTTTGCTGGGTTTCCCATTATCCACAAACGCCGAAATCAAAGGAGTCCAGCAAACAACATTTTTGGCCACAATTTCATCAAACATTTGTTGTGCATCATCAAGACTCCCATATGCAGAGTACATATTAATCATAGCTGATTGAAGAAAAATTACATTTTGAAATCCCAAGTTAACTATGAGACCATGAAACTGTTTGCCTTCTCCCATTGTTGCAGTACCTGATCTTATAGTGCATGACTTGAGCACAAACAAGAGTGAAAAACTGTCAATGGCTTTATTTATTTTTACTCCCTAAATTTTTGAAGAGCAATAAAGCTTTCTGGGTAGCTTTAGTTTTGACATAATCTTTCATAAGTGTGTTGGTACTTGGTGATGCGGGTTGAGTATTAAAATGATGAGTTTGATGCTTGACAGCGGCTGATCTTAACAAGAGAGAAAATTTCATGAAAGCAAAATCTTTACCCAAAATGGTTTCTCCCGAACAATTGTAGTTTTGAATATAATAGTGATTAACACTCGGATGTATTGATGCAGTGAAGTTTAAGAACCTGGGCAAAGTGATGACTGTCAAATGACCTGTTTGACTTACTTTAATATATATACAAGCCACATAGTGATAAGGGGCAACTATATATATCGTGTAAAAAAAGTTTCTGTTTATTTATCTCACTGTCACTGAGACTAAAAACTTCATGTTATAAACGTGTAATTATGTTAAGAATGTCACTGAGACTAAAAACTTCATGTTATAAACGTGTAATTATGTTAAGAATATCTAGGGAAAATCCCGTTTATTACTGGGATGTCCTTGTATCTAGCCCTATAAATAGAGGCTTTAATGTTAGTCTATTGTACATATTAATAGAATTCATCTCTCTCTTCTTCCTTTCTATTTTGTGGCTCTTTCTTTCATTTTCATATCACAACACGTCATCAGCACGCCTACACTGAGCTATGCGGCTACTTTCAAAAAAGAAAAGAAAAGTGAAATCGGTGATATCTTATACTATTTCTTTTATTTTTATTTTTCTTTTTCTTTTTTACTGGTTTCTGCAGATCATAGTGTGTACTAATTAATTTCTTCTTTATTTGTTTCTTTGTATGTGCTCACCTTGGTTTGGTATAAATCCGATGGTGATATTTTCCAATGGCAAAGAATCCACCTTCGAGGTAGTTAAGAAGCTAAATCAAGCACGATTAAACAAGTGGAAGAAAAAAATGGACTGGGACACACCAATACTTAGGCTGAATATTTTACGGTATTGGTACTTTCGTTTAGCATCTTTAATGTCTATTTTTTTAACAGAAATCAAGCTGTGGTTTTATATATATATTTTTAGTTTATTATGCTTGGTTAAAGATATCTATTTATGGGTGATCAATTTTTCAAAGTTTGATTTCCTTTCTTTTTCTAGTCATTTTTATAGAGAAAGAGAAAAAAATCCATTGAGAAAGAAAATCCATTGGAAAATAGTTTATAGTTTCAATCTTTTTAATGAAACTATAATCACCAAATATTGGTGTTGGTTTGGAATCACATGCATGGCTGAAAAACCTGCGACCAATTAATTTTGGTATTTTTGTCCTATAGACAAAGATCATGTGATTTACTCATACGATTTTAATTTTTTTTTTAACAAGAAACCATTAATCAACCACAAAGTGGATTTCTCTAAAAATCATAACGATAATAATTTCTATATTTTCTCAAAGAAATCAATTAGCCAATTAAGTTTGGTTTTTCCCTATCGATGTTAAAGGGATGTGTTGTGATATGAAAAAGAAAGAAGGAGCCACAAAATATCGTTATTTTTACAAATACCAATAAAACGAGAAATTGCTGCACTCCTTAGGAATGTTGAGAAATTATTGTTTCCTCATGATAATCTCCAAAATTCGGACTATTCCACTTGTTGGAACACCGAAAGACACATAAGATCAAAGGGTGCACCCGGCTTGTTAGCCTATATTATTAGTCCTTGTAGTGACTAAATTGATCTCGAAGTTAATTTTATTTGAAAAAGAAGTGTCCAAAAATCTCATTCTGAATCATTATCTTGTTGTCCGCAAAGGTCACAATTATTTTATATTTTTTGGAAATTTATTAGCATTTTTTAATGCTTTTGGTTGTAACCATTAAAATCCATGGTTGATGTTATATTTTTATGTAAAGTAGACTAAATTATTTTAAGGGCAATTCTTTTTATGTCTTTTGAAGTCATTATCTACAGTCCAACTGGTATTATTCTTAAAATCCAGAATATATTATCAGTTTATGTCCTTGATTTAATCGGATAATATTCTATGAAATTTATTTTCGTATGTGAGATGAAAATATTTCCGCCATAATCAGGGGGAGACTATACACTGCCAGAAGTTAGTATTCATTAATTAACTTAAAAGTTATATCAATTTCTCTCCCATCATAATCAATTTGATAAAGGCTGTCATTATATGATTGGCGTGAATGTCTCATTTTGCTTTTATATAAGCTTTTGCCTCTTCAAGAGGAAAATCCAATCACATCTAGCAAACAAGTAACGCTCTATACGAGGCTACTGGTAGTGCTCCAATTGAGTGTGCCAAATTCACTTTATCAAATATAATATCTCCTCACTTGAAGATGAGGATATTATAATGCCTACGGGCACTGGTACCAGTATTTCTGTGAATTTTTTTCTTCAAAATATGCATATATTTGATAATTGTGATAAGGTAATATGATTGTCGAATATTCGGATACAATATCTACTGATGTAAAAAATATGGTGGTTTCGAACCCCTTTAAAAAGAAATATCGACATATGTGATTGGTTGGCATACAATCCAAATTAGATTGGATTATTATTTCTTGGTTAACAGAAATTTGGATCCAAGACTTAACACCTTAAAACTGCCAAACCTATTACTTACTGGTTGGTGTAGTCATAATGTGTTGTCTTGGAAATATGTTCGTTGTAAAAACGATTTGAGGGTTCTATTTTTTCTTAGACCCAAGGATTGATTCAATAAATTTTTGTTCTCCATATATGATGCTTTTGGCAAGGTAGTCCTTGAAGGACTCGCATTTCATTTACACAAGAAATGTGGTTGGGAACATATTTAGGCAGCCACCTAATTTGATTATGTCAGGTCGAACAATCCTCTATGTGTTTTTAGAATTTGGTATAAAACCAAGAATCCGGATTAATTAGATGATGCTATCAACTTTATGGGTCTCTTGAGGAGTCCTTAAAAACACAAAAATCCACGCTTTAGCAGCATAAATTCTATTTTCTTTCCTTTCTTAAATCTGCAGTTACAATTATGCTAGCTTAAACTCATCGTTGAGATAGACTAGAGTTGTGATTTTGATGCTCATTTTCTGTAATACTCATATAGTTGAGTTAGCATCCATAACACTTCAAAAGTTGTACTCTTTTTCTTTCGTTTCAGGTTTTGTCCCATGTGGTTTTCCTGACAAGGTTTTAACGAGGCAACATGACATTTATCTTATTACAAAATGTTGATATTTGTGCTTTTTTTCCTTTGTCCAAGTTTTTTCCCATTGGGTTTTACTGGCGAGGTTTTAGTGGGGCAACATCTCGTTGACGTTTAAGTTTATTTCAAAATGTTGATATTTGTGCTCTTTTTCCTTCGTCCAATTTTTTTTCCCATTGGGTTTTAGTGGCAAGGTATTAGTGAGGCAAATTAATTCAACATGGTAGTCATCCAAGGGGGAGTTGTATCAATTTCAGTTATTTGGAGGATTCCCACCATTAACTAGGTCATTTTGTTAGACCAAATCAACATAACCATTTCCTATGAATTTGGATATCATTCTGATCCATATAAGGTATGATCACAAACTTTGCTCACCATTGGTACTATAACTGCGTATTGGCACTTTGTTGAAGAAGCTACATCAACTACTTTTGCAAATCATCTCTAAGAAGCTAGAAATCCAAGAAGCAAGTCCTCGATGTATTTAAAGAAGCATGAAGACTCGAGAACACTACCATTAGAAGACTAACACAAAAGAAGACTTCATCAGCTGGAAAATTTCTCATAAAAGCGTTGCTGTCTCCGGCATTCAATATATTCGTTTATCGAAATTGGGAAATCTCAACTCGAAGATTTGCAAGCCAAAATTCAACTGAAATACTTATCAAAGGGAGTATCAAATTAGAAGGTATTTTACTGGACTATCACGTTGTACTCTTTTTCCTTCATCAAGGTTTTTCCCATTGGGTTTTCCTTGTCAAGGTTTTAATGAGGCGACATTTTATGTCCAAATCTTTTCTAAGTTTTCTTAATTATACTCTTTTCCCTTCGATAAGGTTTTGTCCTTTTGGAATTTCCTGACAAGGTTTTAACGAGGCAATTAGCTTAGACACAATGTCATTAGGGGGAGTGTTATAAACATGTAATTATGTTAAGAATATCTAGGGAAAATCCCGTTTATTACTGGGATGCCCTTGTGTCTAGCCCTATAAATAGAGGCTCTAATGTTAGTCTATTTTACATATTAATAGAATTTATCTCTCTCTTCTTCCCTTTCATTTTGTGGCTCCTTCTTTCTTTTTCATATCACAACACTTCAAGCTTATTATAGGGCGGCATGGTTTATTAGAGGGTGGTAGTGTGATAATAATGTCCCTCTAGTTGGTTAGGGGATGTCCTATAGGGGATGTAAATTGACTAGATTACCCTTTTCACCTTAAATGGACTAATCTACTCTTACTTTTTTAGTTAAAAAGACATACTTGTCCTCTCCTATTTATAAACCTAATGAATCAGAATAAACCAAATCAGTTTTTTTTTCCATCTTCATCTTCTCTTCTCCTCCTCTATTAACCGTAACCTTCATTAAAACTGAAAATTTCATCGTGTTCGATTAATCGGCGATTTGAAAAATTAATAATCGTTGATTGAAACCTATATTAGAGATGCCGAAGAAGAAGGTTGACGAAGATTGTATCCGTTCTAATGAACCACCTCCTCCATTAGGTCAAGAACATCAATTTGAAACTCCTCAACCGTCAAAATCAAGCACAATGACTTATATGAGGTATGTTTCGAAAAACCGAGTTAGGGTTTAGTCTATTATGTTTGATTTAAGTTAGTTTTGTATCAAAAATTAAGGTTTTGGATCAAAATTAAAATTGAAATTTCTGTGTTGCATGTGAGTTACGGTTGGTAGTAACTCTAATTGGAACCGTAACTATAGATTTGGTTGATGTTATGGTTTGTTGCAACTCAAATACCTACTGTAAGTTCTTGATTTTGATATACAATGTTCATTTACATTTTATTTTTACAACCGTAAATAGCTTTCGGTTGGTATCGTTACTTAAGTTGCGAACCGTAATTTGTCCTGTAACTTTCCTTTTATTTTTACGGCTTGTAATTGCATCACTGTTAGCAACCGTATTTGAGTTACGACTTGTAACTCAAATAACCTTACCAACCACAGAACATCCTGTAACTTAGTAATTTGCCCAAAAACACTTACAGTTGAAAAAGTAAGATCAAATACCAAACGTAGGTTAGATATGATTGATATCAATTCATTAGCTACCAACCATAGTTTAGTTACGGTTGGTCTCGATTCATTGGTTAGCAACCGTAATACTGTACGGTTGCTATATGCTATTATTTTACAAACCGTAACTATGCATGCTCACCAATTTTGTGTGTGTTTTGTTTTCTATATTATTTGTTCTACCCTTAGTAAATCAATCAATTGTAATGCTTGTGTAGGAATCCTGATAGGGTGAAGAAAAAGATAGGAAATAACTTAACCACGATTGATCGTACGCCCACCCCTCGCGGTGACAAGCATTTAGGGGTAGATAATAGAGGTATCCACAAGAATGAGAAGAGGAAGAATAAGTTTGAAATTAAGTTGAGAGAAGAACCTGTGGATGAATGTGGTGTTGAGTTAGAAGGAGTGGAACATAATGATCAAGAAGAGGTCGGAATCGAAACTAACCGTGAAGGCAACAAAAATAAAATTGTAGAGGAAGAAACTAATTATGATGAAGATGAATAAGTATCTAAAGAATCCAATGATGAAGAAGAGGAGGAAGAGGAAAAAATGATGAAAATGAGGAAGAGGAAAAAATGATGAAGAAAAGCAAGAGGAAGAAAATGGTGAAGAGAGAGAAAATGCCAATGGAAAACATGTTGTTGTATAGCTGCACCTCGAGTTAAAGAAAAGAAGACGAGAAAGGAACCCGCACCGAAAGGGATGCATATTATTAAAGGCAAAGAGTTGTTATTGCCACAAAAGAAGAATAAAAGACCTTGGGGCGAGGCCCCAGATAAGTCTTCAATCTTATTTGGTTATAAAGATTCCTGGGCCGCAAAAGTGTGTGAGCCAAGGGTATGATTTTTCTTACTTTTCTTAAAACATTCAATTTATAAATTATTTTGATACATTTTGTTTGTTTGTTTCAGTTCACCAAAATATGTTTATATTTTTGTATATTTATTTTTTTAGGTCCATGCAAGATGAATAAAATCACTCAAGCGTCAAAGGGCTAAACATTGGCCATTAAGTAAAGAATATGCTGCGTTTCGCAATCTAGTGGTTAATACAGGATTAGGGCCTGGAATTCTTCATTCCCAATTGGAGTCATCACTCATAACTACGAATACCAAAATACAAGATATAAAATGTATCTCACCACCCTTAGGAACATCTATGCATCCTCTTCATCACTCATAACTACGAATTGGGTTGGCCTCGACAATAGTATAACCTTCCATAATTCTATTCTTTCCTCTAATCGATTGCACCAAGTCTTGGGGAGTTTACCGTCACAATCAAATCCAATTCTCAATGGAGGTAATGAGCTTCCTTCTTTCAATTAGAGGCCGATGTAATTCTTTCCTATCACGTGCCTAATGATAAATATTTTTGTTTTTGACAAACCTTCATCAAACGGTATTCTTGTTGGTGAAAATGTAAAATTCATATCTCTGGAGATCAAATGAATGACGCAACTGAAGGCGTTGGCGAGTAGTTGACCACCTATTGGCATGCGCATCCAATATTCACTTGTCAACCATTTATTTCCATGTAACCGCCTTTCCCATTCTGAAAATCTCTCGTTTAATACTGCATCAATTTCATCTCTTTTGATTCTCATCATTGGCTTATAGAAGTCGCGGTGACCACGTAGTTCTAATAAGCATTTTTTACTTACATAAGTAACTTGGTCACAACCCCATTATTTCGTGTCCTCAAAGGGTCCAAGTTGATCCACAAATACGTGGTAACCACAATTCCCATCACCATCAAAATCATCTGTGGCCTTGATATAATCACGAATAAAGTCGGGGAAATTTGGAAGGTAATAATTATAGAGAATATAATAGTTCCTTTTATATCAGCCATTCTTATCTCTAGGTGGTGGTTTAAGAACTCATTTTATCCGAAGCGTCGGCTTCTCATCACTTGACGGAAATGTTTCAACCATCAGACTCTTTCTATTGTTCCTTGCCAATTATTTAACACTGACGTTACGACCAAGTCTTTTTACTGAACTTTCTTGGGAGTAAACCACGAAACCGACAACTTTGACTTCTTTATGGCTTGGTCCGGTTTCATATAAACCTTTTCCTTTAACTCCATCATCTTTTTTTCCACTTTCTTTGCAACCATTTCCTTTAGCAACAACTCTGTTTCTTTGTTCTTATTTTTACGAAATCCCGGACCTTTTCCTTTAAAATCAACTTTACTTGTTGCACTTTCTTGAGTAGGAAGCTCGATACATTTTTGTTGTACATTTCGACGGCTTGGTTCTCCTTTATCCACTTGACCCCTATTTCCTTTGTTTCTACCTTGAACATCATCCTCTTCCATCTCATCCTCCGCTTCATATTCCTTTTTTAACCATTCATAACCCGAAGGATCTCTTTTCTTTGATTCTTCTGCCAATTCCCTTGCTTTTTTATTTCCTAAGTACCTTTTTTTTTTGTAGGAGGCATCCCTTTACTCTTCCCCTTTGGCGGTTCCTTGATATCAAACCTAAATTATGGATATACAAAGTATCTCAAGTTACTCAACCATATTTGCCTTTGGCCCCGGCTTAGTGTAGCATATTTCTCGGCTTGAGCTTTTCCAATCTCGGTATCGACGTTCCTCCAAAATCTCGATTAATTATTGTTTCACGGAATGATAATTGTTGCGAAAAGGGATCAACATCTTGAACCGGGATCACTTTGTCTTGGTATGTGGCTATAACATGCATACATGGGAGTTCCAAACTTGTCATGTTTTGACAAACACACTCTTCTTCATAATCCCCCAATTCAAAATGTTGTACTTCATACATTATCTTATCAATTGCGCGGTGCGAAACTTGAAATGTAATTCCCCTTAGCCACCATTTGGTGTGTAGTTTACCTTTGTTTTTCTCAAAAGACTCTTTAAATCTATCGTGATCATGGTGGAAATATGCATCCATGGCTTCGAATAACGTAACTAACCCACCATTATAACTATAAAGCTTCTTCTTCAACCGGTTGTGAGATGACTCCGTTGTACTTGTATCTTGGTTGTCAAAGTTCCTATATTGGTTAGTGAACGCCGCTACAAACTTCTCTTTGTGCGAATCCAACCAATTATCCAACAAATACTTCACAACACTTGGATAACTTCACTAGTGGAAAAAAGGCTATCTGAGACGTAATGTAACGACACAAACGGGGGTACTGCAAAATTTGGACAACTTGAAAGTGTCCTTGACTTAAGTCAAACCATCGTTGTATAAGGACTTCTATTGACTTATAAAGCGATACCCGAGTCAATATTGTTTATATGGTAGATTTTTTTTAACTATCGACCTTATTCAATATCTCTTTCATTTCTCTATTTTTTCCTTCTCTCCTTCTCTCTCACCTTTTCTCCCACAGAGACCCAAGATCCCCTTTTCTTCAGCAGATACAGATCGTCGATTTTTATAATCTCTTCTCCTCACTCTTTATTGAACCCTAATGATGTTGTTTGTTTTGTAACATTGAGGGAAAGTAAAACCCTAACGATACTGTAACTGTATATTGATTCTACTTTTGAATTTCACATTTCTTAGTATTCCCAGAGATCAAAACCCAAGAAGTAAGTTTTGTTTTCCTTATTAGTTTTATTATGAAATCCCTTATATCTGTGTTAAAATCTTGTATTGTAACTAAAATTTTACTTTTGTAGGTGGTGGTGGTTATGGTGGTCCTGGAGGTGGTAGTGCAAAGAGATGCTATAGAGAATTGAATTGAAGGGTTTGTAGTCATTTTTCTCAGTGTTTTCTTTAATATTTGAGGAAGAGTAGATTTTGATTCAGCAATTGGTTGGGTTTCCTTCTTTTTTTTCCCATCCGAAAGAAAATCTTAAACTTTGGATCGTTCAAGTTGCATTTGCACCATAATTTTGGGCTTAATTGAATAATCAACTGATTTTGTTCCTTCATAGAATCAATGTTTTGGATTTTCATTAGAGTGAATCCCTAGATTTTTATAATTGCAGGTTTGTATGGATTTATTTGTTTAAACCCTTTTTCCACTTTTTCATACAGATCTAATGTTTGTTTGGGGTTCATGATGCTTTGTTATTTTGGGTTTTTTCATGTTGTAATATGCAGTTTGATTTGCTGTTGTCCCTGACCTCAGTCATATCCTTAACTAATCATCTTTGTTGGTGCATTTTCAGGTTGGAGGATCATATCTACTGCATTGTTTTGTTTTATGGTTTTGCTGTTGTCCCTGACCCCAGTCATATCCTTAACTTATCATCTTTATTGGTGCATGTTCAGGTTGGAGGATCATCAATTTATAAAGTTGATAGAAAGCTATGTAAAGATTCTTTCGGCAAGTTTTTGTTGGTTTTCGTGTGTCAGGAGGTAGTGAAAGAGCAAAGGTTTGGGGTCGTAAAGGTAATTTTCCTTAATTTGTCCTGGAATACCATTCAGATAGGTGATTGGTTTAATGATGATATTTTTTCTGGCATGTATGAGTTGTTTGTTTTATTTTGAGATTGTTTTTGTTTATGTTAATTTACTGATTTGAGATAGTTTGTTAAGATGAGTGAGGGTTTATTGTTGATCTTTTAGCTCATAGTTTGTGTATTAGGATACTGTCTGTTGAGTGTTTGAGCTGATGTAGTGGTAAACTGGCGTTTTTAACCATCACTCAAATTCTTGCTAGGTTGTTTGTTTGTTGTGATATATGGCTAATTATTGTCATTTTTGAACTACTGTTATCCTTATTAGCTATTATCTACTGCTTTTTTTGAATGGATTTAATAAGACATTTGGTTTGTTCTGTCATCAGCAGGTGGCTTTAAAATTTGTGCATAGAATCAGTAAAGGTTGCAAATATGGTCCTCAATAGGAGTGACAAGTTTATATGTATGGCTGGAAATTTTTAGTATACATATCATATTGTTCATATTTTTATGATTTTTTTCTTCATAATCTTCATTTGCTAAGTATATGATTTTTGTTTGGCTAGCACTCTTGGTGGCAGCCATGGAGTTCCGAGAGTACACTATAAAGAAATTCAATCTTCCTGTCACTAGGGGATTCTGTTAACATCTACTTGCTATTGCACAATCTAAAGTGAAGGATAGCAATAAGGTAATAATAATCAACCATATATAAAGCAATCTTTCCCTTCCCAATATTTTCTTTAATGGAATTCCAAGTTTTTTAATGTCTCACAAATGTCTTATGGTTATTGCTGTATCACAAAAACAAGTTGTCGTAATTAATGATGGAGCTGCTAAAAGAAGTGTATCAAAGCCTATTCAGAAGAAGGAAGTTGTGAAACCCAAGCAAGAGGATTTAATTGAACTTAGTCCAGATACAAAATAAGGTTAAGAAGGAAAATCCCCAGAAAGTACCAAGGAAGAAAGTTCAAACCTTGAACTTATTATTTAGGACTTGAATCCTTTTCTGTATGATTTTGAATTAAATTATTACAATGTTAATTTAATGGAATTATCATTTTGTATGGATGGAACAGTTTTTATTATTTGAATTTCATTTTAATTTGAATTGTCATCTGCATTTTAGTGTTTCAATATGGATTGTCATTTAAATATCTGTGTAATTTGAGATCCAATCAGAATTATTTCATCCCAGTCAGAATAGTCAGAATGACTGCAGTCAACCAGCCAAATCTGATTTTTTTTTAATTAAATTAAATCAACTAAGCCATCCACCTATCATACCTAGCAGCAACCCGAAAGTATCATAAATAAGATTTATTCAGAGTCAACTTGAAAGTGTCATTCCAGAAAAAGACACTTAATCTACGACACTTTCAGCTGCAATCTGAAAGTGACGTATAGCCCGCTAATACGGCACTTTCCAACTATCTTAAAACAACTTTTTTCCACTAGTGCTTCTTTTCCAATGAGCCACTAACATACGAGCTTTATCCTCATATTCATCCACGGTGATAGAATGTATCAAGGCTCTCCACTCCATTTTGAAACTATCCCATTTTAGTTCCGCCAACTTGTCATCCTTCTTATATTTCTCCTTGGCTTCCTCTTGTTGATGTAACGGTAGTTTCTTTATTCTATATATTTCTCTTTTTGTTCGGTTGGACGGACAATGCGCATGCACTTAGTTTCAATACTATTCCACAAGTGGAACGTCCAAAGAAGGTTATGAGCTTCCGGGAAAACCTTATTTATTGCATTCAACAAAGCTTGTTCCTTGTCAGTAATAATCACCTTTGGAGTGTATCCCTCTACATAGAATAACTTCAGCTGGTTTAATGCCCACACATAGTGGTGAGCACGAAAGTGCGACGCATTTTCACCAATAAATACATTAGCCGGGACTCATTTTATCACTAATAAACCTGTTTGCAGGTGTTTTTGTGAAATAATCTATTTTGGAGAACGTTGCTTGAAAAGTGGTTTTTGTACCCCGGAGGACACATGTTATTCGGACTCTCAGTTTTGGATAAGGGGCGACCACTGGATAAGGGGCGACCTTCTTCACAATTTCAAAAAAATATTTTGGCGGGAAAACGTTTCCATCCACAGGCAGATTTTTCGATCGGATTTTGGAGGAATTTTTATGCGACTCAAACTCTGAAACTTCATGGGTAGATATGATCCGTCATAACAAAGCTATTATGGGTGATTTTATCGATCAAATTTGGCTGGATAACTTGGTTCAATCCAAACAGGGAGTTGGAGGAAAAACATGAGCTTGCACGAGTTGTGAGGAATTTAAACGTGGACTGCATGTTCTTGGAAGACTTAATAGATATTCTGGAGCGTGAAGAGCATATAAAAGGAAAGAAATTGAGCTGCATGCACGATGAATTGATAAAAATGGTAATTTTGGCCGTAGAGAATAATAGTGATAAATGAAGATTATTTGGGAGATATGGCGTGATTAAATGAGGATTAGGAGTATAAATAGTGGGATCGAGGTACAAGAAAGGATTATCGAGAGTTTGGGGGAGGGAATCGAGAGTTGCAGAGAAACTTCTCTGCTGCTGCAGAGAAGAAGAAGAATAGACACTTTTGCTCTGTCGTTTATGAACTATCACATTTTCAAACCTTAGCGACAGTTTCCATTTGTAGTTTTATGTAACAGCAACACTAGCAACAGTATTTGAATTTCATTGTAACGGTGTACTATGTAACACCCAGGAAGCGTTGCAAACTCGTTGTATAATTAATTTTCTCAAATAAAAACACCATTTGAGCCATGAATTATATATTTGGGTGTGTGTTTATCATGAGAAGCTAGACCCCAACACTGGGTCGACGGAGGAAGCCGAACTTCACACATGGGTGAATTTATTTTATTTTTTATTTGACTTTTGCACTTATTTTGAATAAAATTATGATTTGAAAAAATTAGTTGTCATTTCATTAGATGGGTCATGCTTGCTTAGATGTTTAGATGTCCCATGTTTAAGTTTTACAATTAATGTTTGGAGAATCTACCTTGGCAAGAATAAGAGTCGATGTTGTTTTTGTAGTTGCGGATTATCTCACAACTACACCCTCATAAGAATCCATTAAAATGATTCCCAGATCTAATTAATTTGATATGAAACTAAGAATTAAAGTACTAAAATTATAAAAAGAGACACAAAGATTTTTACGTGGTTCGATCAATGTGATCTACATCCATGGTGCTTCACTAGTGATTGTATGTGATTACATGATTTTACAATTGAGACTCCATTAATGAATATTTGGAGCTCTAGATTTTTTGGGGAAGAAGATGATAAAGAAAATAAAATCTCTCCTAACATTTTTCTCTCCTCCTAAAATTATCCTCTCTCTAAAAAAGACCTCCCCTTCTTCTCATGCCTAAATGGCTATTTATATGATCTTACAAAATGTTGACAACTAAACTGTCCCTCAACTTCGGACTTGAGAACAATCCTGCGAACCTTCGCAACTTCACTTTGCGAACTTCTTTTGCTTTCCTCGTGATTTCCTTTGCTCGCAAAATGTTCTTTGCTCGCAAGATGTATTTTCTCTCCACAATTTCGTAAGTTATCATTTGTTGTGATATCCCGCTCCTACATCTTGCCTCTTTTTTCTTGAATATTGCTTGAAGAGCGATCTTTAAGAAAAAATCCGTTGTAGTAGTCTTTGATATTTGTTGATGAAGGAACGAGCGAAAGAATATCAAACTTAAAAAGTATATACTTGCCTTTATTCTTTTGCGAAGTTCTGAAGCTTTAAGAAGTAATTAGAAGTATCATCTTGCGAAGTATGAAGTGTGCGAAGTATCTTGAAGAAGTATGAAGTATAATAAATATAAAATATCCTTGAAGAAGTATAAGAAGTACTCAATCCTCGAAATATATAAGAAGTATGAAGTATCCTTAAGAAGTATAAGAAGTATTTAATCCTTGAAATATATAAGAAGTATGAAATATCCTTGATGAGAGTGATAAATATTGCCTCTGTTCATGTGAAATTATTATTCCATTTTTGGTGAGGATTCTTGCTGAGAAGATAAAGAACATAAAATATTTTCTTAGGTATCCATAGTTGCCTCTGTTCTTTATCTATGAAGGGGAATCCTTGAGAAAATGTTGAATAATTAAATTGCAACTCTATTGTTATGTTGCCTCTGCCTCAAGTGGTAACCCTGTTATCTTCTGAATATTTCTGCGAATTTCTGAGTTTTTCTGCGAATTTCTGAACTTCTGAATAGTGCTGCGAATAGTGTTGCGAATATAGTGTTGCGAATAGAGTTGCGAATATAGTGTTGCGAATATTGTGTTGCGAATTATGAATAGTCCTGCGAATTATGAATGTTTCTGCAATGTTTCACGGTATTATCCTGTAAAATTTTGTAAAATACTTGTGCGAATATAATATTTATGTAATGATTATGTTATAAAATGTGTATGCGATGCTTATGCCATGAAATGCTTATGCAATGCTTTTATGATGCGAATATGATGCTTGGATGATGCGAGTATGATGCTTGTATGATACGAATGGATATCTATTGCAATGTATATTTCAAGTTCCTATTACTTAGCTCATTTTCTGCGGTAAAATTGATGTAACTTTAAGTTGCTTCCATTCATGTATCCGTCTTTGATTGCGAATGAAATCGCCTCTTTTGTTATGACTTCGCGATATATATTCTTGTAAAAATTCTTCAATGATATTGATGAAATTGCCTTCTATTGCCTTCTTTGTTAGGACTTCATGATATATATTCTTGTAAAAATTCTTCAATGATATTGATGAAATTGCCTTCTATTGCCTTCTTTGTTAGGACTTCATGATATATATTCTTGTAAAAATTCTTCAATGATATTGATGGAATTGTCTTCTTTGTTAGGACTTCATGATGTATATTCTTGTAAAAAATTCTTCAATGATATTGATGGAATTGATTTCATTAATTGTTGTGGTCTTATCATGCCTTCCTAAGTAAAGGTCTTATTTTGCCACCTCTTTTGTGATAATATTTTTGTGTTTGCGATAATATGACAAGTTTGAACATTCTTGCGAATATACAACCTCGTGACATTATCGTCTTGCGATGAAATCGCAGGACGTTATCACACTTTCATGTAATAACCCATTGATCTCATCTTATCTTCATTGTTATGTTCTGCGAGTTCTTTTTTTTTTTTTTTTTTTTTTTTTTAGAAGGATCGCAGAAGTTCAGTTGTTGCACAAATATGACAAGCCTTTATGTTCTTGCGAACAAAAAGCCTCGTGACATTTGCATCTTATAGCACGTATCAGCTCCCTAATGGAGGGTGTTGCCCTTTATCTTCCCCTTGGTTGCCCCTTCAAGGAAGCGTACATCGACCATACAAGGTTAGATCTTCCCATCCGGTTCTGCAAACAACCAGTTTTTGATCGCAACCTCTTATCCTTTTTTCCTATAGGGCTTATAGTTACGAGGTTGCACCCTATGGGGTATCTTTGGGCCAAGTGCATCATTTTCCAAGACTTGTCAAAAATGGCAGATGTGCTTCAAGCCCACCCAGCACTCTTGACTCAACCGTGTACCTCGGCGTCTTGATCGTTTTCTGCACTTCTTGGGAAAGACAGTATGCCTTAGTCGCCCAACCTAAATCATGTTACATCGCATAATATTGTGTAATGTCGCAAGATTAGGTGAGAATCCAAGGTGTCTAACCCGGATAGGTACCCCGTTATTGGGTTGTACCCCGTAAAGTTCCATGTACTCAGGTTCCTTGGTGGTATTCCGGTGTCCCTGAGCCATGCTTATAGGTACCCCCTTAAATGACGCACTTTAGGACTTTGCCTCTTACGAAATGTTGCTTCGCGAACTAGGGTGTACGCCACAAAGGTTTGCCTGTGTAAAATTTTCTGCGGCTCTCTTTCTTTTTTGGAGGCTGATCACAGTTTGCGGTCTTTTGTTCGCAAATAAATTTTTGCGTCTTTCTTTAATGAAAGCTAATCGCAATTGATTTTTGGCGGTATTTTTTCGCCTTTTATAAATCGAATCATAATTCTCTTTATTCGTAAAAACTCATCATAAATTTTTCATGTATATAAGATGTTGAATTTTTTCATAAAATCTTTAATATAAGAAGTATGAGAAGTATTCATATCACGTCCTTAAATCAAAATTATTCTATAAATTTAATTTTCTCTATTTTTTGTAACTTTGAATTTTTTGAAATTTTTTGAGATCTTTAAATTTTTGCGATGAATTCATTTTTGAATCTTGCGATTGTATCGCTTTTCTCCAATCTAAAAAATCTTTGAAATGTTTTGTAATCTTAGAAATTGTAGAAATCTTGCGAGTATATCGCTTTTGGGGAATAAAATCAAAAATCTTTTGTCTTTATTAAATATAAAATATTCAAGGAAATGGTACTTACCTTTCATGTGAGTCGCAAAAATAAGTGTGAGAAGTGAGACTTGAACCCTTGACCTGCTTCTTGGATTTTCTCGTGCCATACCAACTGTTCTAACCCTCTCTTGCGAAGTGTTTCTGCGAAATAATCATCTATATGAAGTATTTATTTGTGTTACGAATGTTCGCAAGATACATACCTGCAAAGAGAGAAAGAATGGAATTTTACGTCAAAAATTGGAATTTTTACGAAAAATTTCAATGAGAAGAAGAAGGACTTGAACCCGCTACTCTAATCTCTTTAGCTCATGACCATTTCTTCCCTTCCAGCCTCTTAACCATCTGTACTGCCTCTTATACTAACTGTGCAAAATGAACTGTGCCACTTCTTTTTCGATAAGTATAAAATGATACTTCTTTAGCCTCTTATTTTTTTCGATCATTACGAACTGTGCCACTTCTTTTGTGTAAAGTGATCTGATCATTACCAGTTGTACCACTTCTTTTGTGCAAAATGATCACACAATGCTGAAACTTGAGTCCATCCGTTCTTTACTGTTTCTCTTGTTAGCGCCCCTTCTATTTGTCTTCATCTTCATATCTTTTTCCTGGATTTTATGGTAATAAAATCTGATCAACTCCTGAGTCCATAATTTCTTCGCATAGATATTTTATTGATAAACCTTCGTGTAAGCTTCCCCTGAGATTCAGATGAAGTAAACTTCGCAACACCCATTCATTTTGCTCTGAATTCTATCACATCCATGACTTATTTTCTGTGACTTTGCTCATAATTCTTATCGTTTGTGATTTTTTATTCTGTGCTATTAATTTGATGTAGTGGTTTTTGTGTTCCTTCTATGTATGCTGGAATGGGTTATGATTCGCGGTTGTTGCGGCTTTGCTTATTATTTATTGTTGACCTCTTGCCTCTTTTTTCTGAACCCGTTTTTGACGATGATCGCCTTCGTACTACTGGTTGATTATGATTTATTCGCACTGTGAAGATGGTTTCATGTGTGAGCATTCGCAGTGTTGTTTGCAGGTGTGTTGATCATTCGTAGAATTTGTAAGCCTCTCAACTGTGTTGCTCATTGCCCTTGAACTTTTATTGAGTTGGAGGGAGACAACATAGCCGCAACAGACAACATAGCCGCAACAGATTATAATAGTTTGATGAGGAGATTTTTGCTGATGCTGTTCCAACTCATTTCATTTTTTCATGACTGCGAAGTTTCCGTCTCTGCTGGACTTTCAAGTTTGGTTTGAATTAATTCTTCGCAAGCTTGTTAGGTTCCTGATTTGTTGTTGTATCCATGCTATGATATCAATGGAATGGAAATTCACAAACTGTGTATACAAATATTCTTGATTGATGATTCCTTTCCTGATTTTCCTTTCCAATTCTTGCGAAGTATTAGAAAAATGTCTGCGTTGTTCATAAATAGATTGCGAATACAAAAACATTCCATGAAGTCAAATGTCTGCGTTGTTGAGATTTTTTGCTGCGTTGTTGAGTCAAGCATATATGCTCGTAAAGAAAAATGTCTGCGTTGTTCGTAAATAGTATTAGGTCCCCTCCTTCGTTCATAAGTAAGGTTGCTTCCGTCTGCAAAGAGTGGTTTTGTTATGATGATTGGACGTGCTCCTTTGTTTTCGCCTCCAACCATCCTTGCGAACAACTATTTATGCTGGTTTAGTAAATTTGTTGCAAATAATAAGCTTGTTGCGAATAATAAGTTTGCTGTGAATAATCACTCCGGACTTGGATTTGCGAAGTAAATGGATGAAATGTGTAACTTCACTGGAATTGATAAGCTGAGTAATCTTCGCTGAAGTGTTACTCCCAATTCTTTGGAAGCCACTATTACACATATGACGAAATTAACTTCAGTTCTTACTCGTTTGAGTTGATGCTTTACTTCGCGAGTCCTCATGGGTAGCAATTAGGCAATATTTATTTGTATTATTGAATCATTTGTTTTCTGGGTATGTGGGTTTGGTTGAAGCTTTAGTGAAGTGAGTGGAATAAGTTGATGACGAAGTGTCTTATATCATGAGTTAATAATATTGTCGAAATGAATCTGAGATATCACGAGCTGGCTTGTTCCTTTCTCTGAAGTCTCTTGCCATTTGTAATTTCGCTATAGGTCATCCACTTCCGAGTTCTTCGTCGGAGCTGCTGATGCTGAGAGTTTTCTTTTCGCAAAAAGTCTTAGGGAAGTTTTTGCGAACTTCTTTTGCATTTGCGAACATTCATTTTTATATTCTTTACTTCGCATGATGTCTTCTCATTACTCTCCATGAACAATGTTGTACCAATGGACGTCTTTACTCTTCACTGGACTAATTGCGAATTATGTTTTGTAGGACCCATTTTTCCTACATAATTGTCATTCATGGAACATATATTCATTTTTTTCTTCAGGTGTTGACATTTTGCGGGTATTCTTTCGCTTGTAGAATCTACAGCTCCGTGCGTACTCTCTCATGCTACAATGATGCTTTTTCCTGATGCTTCCCTTCCTGTATTACTGTATCTAAACCATTTTTCTGGTGATAAAAATTCACGACATTGTTAAATAGACTATTAACGATAATTGTATATGAAATCAACTAAATTCTTATGTTCTGTTCATAGAAAAACTAAATTTCCTAATCAACTGGAAAATTTTGGTACTCATTATTTTTGAAATTAGCCATAACCAAATCACATGTCTGTATGCCAAGAACTGTTGATTGTAAATCTAAAACCAAATCTTATTTTGAGTCACGTTTTCAAGAGAAAATCTGTTTTTGACACAGAACGGGATATGATTTTCGCAAAGACATTCTGAAATATTTTGAAATATAGCACCAGATCTGGAAATCTAAAGAGTAAAGTTCAAGAAGTAAGAGATTATTCATCCTTTTGAGATTAATATTGTTGTCGCTTTGTTTGATTTGGTTGTAAATGGTGCATTCTTTGAATCTGCTTCCGTTTAGCGTCTGCATCTCTTTCTTTTTCATTTTCTTTGACTGTGTTGTTGATGTTTAGCGTCTGAATCTGTTCCTGCGTCAACATCTTGTAAATTATTACTACTCATCTCTTGAAGGTGTATATTCCTCCTACACCTCTTTCTTGTTCCTGTTTCTAGCGCCAATTATGTAGTTGCGGATTATCTCACAACTACACCCTCATAAGAATCCATTAAAATGATTCCTAGATCTAATTAATTTGATATGAAACTAAGAATTAAAGTACTAAAATTATAAAAAGAGACACAAAGATTTTTACGTGGTTCGATCAATGTGATCTACATCCACGGTGCTTCACTAGTGATTATATGTGATTACATGATTTTACAATTGAGACTCCATTAATGAATATTTGGAGCTCTAGAATTTTTTGGGGAAGAAGATGATAAAGAAAATAAAATCTCTCCTAACATTTTTTCTCTCCTTCTAAAATTATCCTCTCTCTAAAAAAAACCTCCCCTTCTTCTCATGCCTAAATGGCTATTTATATGATCTTACAAAATGTTGACAACTAAACTATCCCTCAACATCGGACTTGAGAACAATCCTGAGAACCTTCGCAACTTCACTTTGCGAACTTCTTTTGCTTTCCTCGTGATTTCCTTTGCTCTCAAAATGTTCTTTGCTCGCAAGATGTATTTTCACTCCACAATTTCGTAAGTTATCATTTGTTGTGATATTCCGCTCCTACAGTTTTATTTATTGAGAGATAATTGCTGAAGAATAAATAATTGAACCTATTGATATGAATGCGGTGGAATCCTAGACCCAGTCACTCTCTCTTTTATTTATTATTTTCGTTGAACCTTTAAATTTAATCTCAGCAACATCCGAGTGAACGACAACCTTTTTACTACAACAACGACAATCAAAAATCTTATTACATAGCTCTCTTCGAGCTCATTTTTCAAGAAGCAATAACCAACACTAAAATGAGCATTTATAGAAGTTTTCCGGACAATGCTCCACAACGGCATCTCAAACTTGTTGGTTTTGTATGTGCACTCCATTAGAAGCACTTGATGAGAGCACCGTGCCAACTTTACAAACTCGGGATGAGCCAATAAAAAACGTGTTATTCGTCCGTTCTCATCTTCCTCGTGGAAAACCGAGTAATTATGCGTCTCCCCAAAATGCCTTAAGTGTTGCATTTCGTTCCTTTGTTCCCATTTCTTGTTCTTCAATTTTGTTCTTGCGTTGTAGATGTTAGCCAAAGTAGAAGCATTTTGAGGGTTTCTTTTCTTTAAGTGAGCGAGGATATCCATGGACTTCATGCGAACTTGTGTCTATGATTCTACGATCTTCTCTTCTTCTTTAGTAAGGCGTCCAATATAAGAGTGTGTTAGCAAACTCTCCGGTATAGGGTGGTTATGACTACTGCATACAACTTTCTCCAAAAACCAGTTTTTTGCCGCGTTCCTTTTAAATTAAAGATTGAAGGGGCATCAGGTCTTCTTAGAGAAAGTAGTCATCTTCCTCTTTGTCTTTGATTCGTGCACGATACCTTTTTTGTGTGACTTCTATGTTGTCCACTACACCTGCAAACCGATTGAAAGGAAATATCACTAGTGGTACCATTACAAACTATGATACACTTAATCAACTTGCCTCGTTCTCTAGCCCACTTCTTTGTATCTTCTTTATCATTCCATGTCTCATCGTTTAAATAGTGAAAGCTAGAATCTTGGGTGAGAATTTCATTTGCTAAAGGTTGTTCATCCATTAGGGGTGGTACATCAATGACCTGGACAAAAATATACCAACATTAGTCTAAACGAGGCAACAAAACGAAAACATATATGAAGATACGGTTGAAAGAGTATCAACACACCAGACCAAAGTTATGGTTTGTAACGATAATCCTATACAAACCATAACTAACCTACGGTTAGAAATTGTCATCTTCTAACAAACCGTAAATACATCAAAAGAAAATTTAAACACACAGAGTAACTTACGGTTGGAAACGAAAAGTCAATGATACACCGTAACATAATTACGGTTGGTATCGATTTACATATGATTAACCATAAATAGTGCAGGAAATACTCCCATGCACATGATGAATTACGGTTGGTAACTACTGCACGACATTAGCAACCGTAATTATGCTACTGTTCGTAATGAAGCAAATTATACCAACCATAACTGATATTACGATTGGGTTTTCCCCAAATTGAACCTGTTACGGTTGGTATTTGATACTTTA
Source organism: Papaver bracteatum (assembly GCA_023529315.1). Lineage (NCBI taxonomy): Eukaryota > Viridiplantae > Streptophyta > Magnoliopsida > Ranunculales > Papaveraceae > Papaver > Papaver bracteatum. The sequence continues at coordinate 135,515 of JAJJWX010002461.1, forward strand.
CGAACCGTAACATATAGTTACGGTTGGTCACGAGCTTAATTCCAACCATATGTTCTTCTAAAATTTTAAATTTTTTGATTTTTTAACGCACTTTAGATAATTTTGAGCAACAAAAAGCTAATGGGAACTAATTTAGAAGTATACCTGGTTATTTTCAGTGATGGGTTCTTCACTTTGTTGGTTAATTTCTTCAATTGGTTGAGATTGACCTTCTATGTTGACTTTCAGGATCTCCATCAAGAGGTATGTAGTACTTGTTTTCTCTATCATATAGAGATTCACCCATATCAAATTTGCAACTGGAATCACTCATTTTGGTTGAGTGAATCAAAATCTAGGGTTTTACCAATATCACAAAAGTTTTTCTTTTTCTTCTCCTCTAAACGGTTTTTTTTGTTAACTCTAAAAATTTGATTTTTTTTTGATTTTGAGTTAATATAAGTGAAATTAATTATTAACACTAAACTTGATTATCATCACTAAACTAGGTTATCAATAATGAGGGTTAATTTGTCATTTCCAGTTTTTTTTTATAAGGGACACCTTGAAATGATAATGTAATGACCCTTTTTGTCCTATTAGAATGCCTCCCCTCTAATAAACCATGCCGCCCCTATAATAAGATTGAAAAACTTAACCGCCTTGGTCTCTCTCTATGTTCAGATCTGTAGAATTTTTTAGTTTGATTTCCAATCTCTGTTTAATGGAAATTGAAATGGATGATTGGGATGATCCATACACACAATCAATCTCAGAAGCAACACTATCATTTTTCCTCTCAAAAGTAGGTATTTACAAGCAACGGTAGATTTTGGGATACTATTTTTGTACCCTTGTACGAATTTTGAGGGTGAATCCGCATCACATTTTTCCAAACCCAAACTTGAAACTTTAATCTTTATAAACTTATTATATTGGTTATAAATTTTGGCTGTTAGGAAGTGATCTTCTTGTCTACGCCGCATGACAGTAACGTTAACCCTCTGCCTTGATCTTGGGTCAAAACCAGTCTCCGAACTTGACTTTCCTCCTTGGATCTGGTCTTGATAAATCTCTCGGATCATGGAAACCAGGGTTTGAGCCGAAGATCTTGTAAGAGCTACTTTATTCATTCCGGTTTCATGAATCTTCAAACATGGACAACAACCACCAATTGACAAATCAAATTCTTGATCGGAGATTGTAATTCTTTTACACGTCATGTTCAGCTGAGAAAGATCTAGAGTATGATGGCGCAAAGTACAGTATGGCCGGGAAAGGTTATATAAGCTTGCGCATATTTTGAAGTATTTCTTAGAGGCCGAAGTTATCACCATAGTTTATCAAGTTTCAGTTAAGAATCAATTGAAAAAAATTCATTTCAATACTATCTGTAACACTTGTTTCTAAATGAAAGTATCTAATTTGAACCCCTTTTTTTGTTGTTGTTGTTGTTGTTGTTGTTGTTGTTGGGAATATATGTTTTAAAAACATTATTTATTTCCAATAAATTAGTGTCTCATTAAAATGGTTTTAATATGAAACTTATTCTTCATCTTAAAGAATAAATTTGTTTTGAGTTAATGTCAAAAACCATTTTTTATTGAATGAGTTAATGATGTTAATTAACATCTTAATAATGTTTTTCATTTAAGATTATATTTATTTCTTTGGTTATTAAAAATCAGATTTTGATGAAAAATAATAAGAAGAGTGTTTTAGAAGCCTTTTTTTTTTTTTTATGACGGAGAGTTTTCATTTATGTTCTTGAGATTTTTTAAAGAAAAATGAATTTGTGTGAGAAAGAAAAACAAGTGTGTGATCATCCTTGATTTTTCTAAAAGTGTTTCTGAGCAAGAATGAAGTGTAGAAGTTTCACATCCTCTCATCGTGCAAGAGTGATTGTGTAAGAGATTGAACTCGGTTGTTTTATCCTGGGGATGATGCGCCATTGAAGAATTGCTTGCACAATCTTGGGAAGAGCCGCGAAACGTCTTAAAGAAAGCGACCTAGTCCGCGACTCAGCCATAACATAATCTTGTTCGTATTTTTTGATTGTTTTGCATGCATATTTCAGCAATTCTTCCAACAATTTTAAGACGTTATATTCTGCCATGAATATCAAAAAGAAAACAATTGCTTAAACGCGATAAGTATCATGTTTTATTTCGTTTTATAGAATTAAAACTTGTATAATTTTTCTTTGACAATTGAAAATGATGCTTGAAATTTTAGGTAACCTGATACCTAGAGTTACATTTTATGTCTAATTTTGATGGATTCGGATTGTTATATGGATAATATTTTTATCATGAATATCTATCATAGAAAAATATTGTTGATGTGAAACGAATGTTTTTAACATGTTGTAGAGATGTATTATTATTTCCTATACGGAAATGAATTGGGTATAGAAATTTTAACCTAATATATTAGACATCATGAGGGTCATCCATGTCAAATATCAGAATTTTTGGAGTCCTAAAAGTATTTTAGAAAACTGCACAACGTTGCTGAAACATTTCTGACGAGCAAAAATTTAGTCCTTAATGAATTCGTTTTTATGATCTTTGTGTTGATATTTTGGATTTGTGTATAATATGAAACTTGTAGATAAGGAACTTATCTTCAAAACCCATTTTGAAATTTCTTATTTGGATATTTAGTTTGAGAGATTTAGTAATTTAAGAATCGTTCTGTATGTTTGTCCAAAATAAGACATGATACTTGAGATTGGAGAAATGTAATAAATTACATTAAAGATCTGTTTGGGTTTTTGTTCTTTATACTCTTTGTAGGACCATAATATCGCCACAACGATATTCTCGCGATGAAAACGACACTTCTGCGAGAAACCCAAACATTTCTACAAGTATTAACAACACTTTGACGAGAACGTCGCAAGATTCTTCAACGACATTTGGCGAGTGTCACAAAAGAGTGATATAACGGTTAATGACTGAAGATATATGAGAAGAATAAATCTGCTTCAGGATGGTTACAAAGTTGGCGATGATGAAGACTAAAGTTATGGCGATGAGATCGCAGAGTAGAACCAAATTAAGGGGAAATCTTAGCTGTCTTCCACTATATATTTTCCTATATAAAGAGTTCGACTAAATCTAGAAAAGGATGATGTACTTTTGAGAGTTGAGAGAGTTTTTGAGGAGAGAGAACCTCCAGAAAGAAAAGTTGTACTTCTGAGTTTTAATATTTCTTGTAAATCTTCCTGAAAGTGAATTAATAAAATTGTTGTTGTTCATTCTCGATTATGACTTAATTTTCATAGAATCTTGACAAGTGTAGTGTGGGAAATCCTGCAACTACATTTTGGCGCCCGAAACAGGGAGAATGAAGCTAAGAAATCTATAATTACAACTTGAAAATTTGAAGAAATTGTTGGAATTGAAGAAATGGCAAGAAGAAGAAGAAACACATCAGAACCACCAACAACTGTGAGGAGAAGTAAAAGACTTGCAGGTGAAGGAACAGGTGAATTAGAAGAATCTTTAAGGATAAGATCAGGAAGAAATAGAACAAGAAATGAAGCAGAAAGTTCAATTCAACAGCCGAATTAACAAGCACAAATGCAAGATAGGGATGTGGATTATGATAGAGTGAGCGTGCACACTTGGAGGTCAGATTCAATAGAAGAAGATGAAAATCGATAATTAATAAATGAGGAAGAAGGGGAAAGAAATCAAGAAATGGTTGGAGGATTAATTCATGAAGGACGTGAAATAGTAGATGATTTGAGACAAAGAATACAGGAAGAAAGGAGATTAGAGGCAAAAGAGCGTGCAAATTTAATAAGACAAAATCATGAGCTAAGAATGGAGAATTTGAGGTTACAAAGAAGGAGATCAAGAAGTACTGTTAGATCAAATTCAAGATCATTTAGAGAAGAACCAAGGCAAAATTCCCCTTTAAGAAATGTTAGAGAAAATATTCAAGGAGAAGTGCAAAATAGGGAAGAAGAGAAAATTGGTGATCGCAATAATCCACGTGACGACAGAAATCAAGAGGGAAGAAACAACCAAATTGAAGAAGAAAATCCAGAAGAAGGTAGGAGGATATTACATGGACGAGAAAATCAAAGAATGATTGAAGAAGAAATTGAGAATCATTACGCTGAACAAGCACGTCTAGCTCACGAGAGGGAAAGATTAAAGGCAGATGTAGAAGAACGTGAATTTCGAGAAGAGGTGTGACAAAATAATCATGAAAATCGAGAAAGAAGACGTACACAAAATCGCTACAATGGTAATATTCAGGAGGAATATGATAGCATACAGAGGAGAATAGAGAGACAGCGAAGAGAAATGAGGAGAAATGAAGAAATTCGCAGAGAAGAAGATAGGAAGTTACGATTTCAAGAGGATGGCGAAAGAGAAAATCGCAGAGAAAGACGAGATGATGATGAAGAAGACAACACACAAAATCTCGCAATACAAGAAAGACAAGAACGCAGAAGAAGGGAAGCTGCATTAAAAAGGCCAATGGAGCAAAATTCGAATGAGAATGAACAAATATTGAGAGAATTAGTAGAAATGCGAGGAATGGCAACTTGATGAAGCAATTGAAGAAGCTGCGAGAACTCCATTTACTCAAGAAGTACAATTAAGAGGGATACCTCCAAAATGCAATTTACCAGTATTAACCAGCATTTTTGATGGAACTACTTGTGCTGTTCAACATGTCAAAGCTTATGTAAGATGTATGCTACAGTGGGAGAATCATGATGCTGTGTTATGCAAATATTTTGCATCTAGATTAACTGGCGAAGCGTTGAAATGGTTTGAGGGATTACTAAAAAATACCATTACATCTTTTGATCATTTACAAGCTACATTTTTAGGAGCGTATATTAGCAACAATTCATCGCGTCCAGGTATTGATGATGTGTTTGGGCTAAAATAGAGAGTTGGTGAGAGTCTGAAGCACTTAACCATAAGATGGAAATCAATGTGCATCGAAATGGATGGAAGAGTGGATGAAAGATACCTGATCTTATCCTTCATTAATGCAATGTTCGCGACTAATCTGCTGTACATTCAAAATTTCAGAGTCAAAAATACAATCACTATGACAGAGTTGCGAGAATTACAAGAAGAATACATTTCTTTGGAGGAGAAACAAAATGAGATGGAATCATACCCAATCGCGAACACCAGCTCGCTAGCAGCAAGTGGAAGTTTGCTCCCTAAAATGATAAATAATGTAGCGAGCACCTCGCAAGCACAACAAGAGAAAGTAGTAATTGATAACCAACAAAAATTAGTAGCGATGGGCAGTCGAGATCAGGAAGAATATGAAAGGGAGAAGAATTATTATAATCGCGGTGGAAATAATAAGATTCAAAGACTCGATCAACCTCAAGAAACTTATGATGGACAAAGGCAAAACAATTTTAGAAGTCAAGGGAATCAGAAGATCATATGGGAAGAAATTAAGATGCCTCCACTCAATACTAGCATAAAAAAAATCTGGGAAGCTATCATTTTAATGGAAAATATACCATCTCCATGGAACATGGGAAAAGAACCACATCCTAACAATCGCAGTCAAGAATTTTGTCTTTACCATCATTTTCATGGCCACACGATAAATGACTACAGGAATGTAAAGAGGATAATCTTAAGAATGATCGAACAAGGAAAATTAAATCACTTTTTAGTAGGACATCCACCATCTCAGCGATTACCTCCAGCACCAGAAATTCGCAGGGTAAATACTGTAAAAGGAGCAGAATCATTCGTAATAGAAGTTGGAGCTAAAGCAAAGAATTTTTTTTGTAATTCTATAGTATATTCACACAGAACTATAGAGGATTTCCATTACAATATTCTAAGCAAGGTCTTCGCGAGAGACACAGATGGAAGAGAGATATTGAATATCGCGAAAGCCTCGCCATTAGAGGAGTGGTAGAAATATACTATATCTTTCACTGCACAAGAAGTACCAGAGCCTGGTGAGCAGCATGATAACCCATTGGTAGTAAGGTTAGAGATAAATCCCAAGCAAGTAGAAGAAGAAGATGAAGAAAATGATACTGAAAATGAAGATTCTTGGGAGTTCTAATAGATATAGGGAGCTCAGTTGATATATTATTTTATCATACCTATAAGACCATGGAAGGAAAAGACGAAGATCTAATTCCATCAACATACAAAATCTATGGTTTTAATGGCACAGCTAACAAACCAAAGGGGGAAATTGAAATGCAAATACCGTTAAAAGGAATATCTTCAAAAATATTATTCTGTGTTGTGGACATTGAGTCACCTTACAATGCTTGAATAGGACGACCTTGGTTATACGGGATATTGGGCGTATCATCTACTTATCACCAATGTATCAAGTTTCCTCATCCTAAAGGTGTTGGAGTTATTAAAGGAGATTGGGGAGAAAGCAAGAAATGTTATGAAATCGATATGAAGTCTTGCGAAGAAAGAGCTAAAAAAAATAGCAATTGGAAGTCCAAAATTAAACAACAAAAGATATGTGAAAGGTTAATGGTTGATACAATAGAGAGGAAAGAAGATGTGCAAGCTGATGGCGAGTGGCTCGCAGAAAAAGAAACAACAGTGAAACGAAGCAGAAAAGCAGAGTCAGAAAATAGTAAGTAGAGAGGTAAAATGACGAACTTTAGAAAACTTTATGAATGATTTGTTTGAAAAATATGTAATTGAACAGAATATTCTGCTTGAAAGAATCGCAAGATTTTCAAAGTAATGAAATTTTATCAGGGATACAATACTCGCAAGAGCAGCGAATAGAATTTCGCAGAGATTAAAAGAATGGGACGAACCGTTATGGCGTGCACCCTAGTTCGCGAATAAAATTTCATAAGAGGCAAATGTAAGACCTAATAGCGCGTCATATGAGGGGGTATCTCTTGACATGACTCAGCGATAAGGTTATACCGCTGCTGGAACCAGAGTCATGCAGATGTTGGGGTTAAAGAAAACCTATCCGGGAGAGAGATCTTGGATTTCCAACTATATAAGGTTATACCCTGGTTGGGCGACCGAGAATCTCTTCCAAGAAGTGCAGAGTATGACCAAGGCGCCAAGGTACATGGTTTAGCCAAGGGTGCCCGGAGCATACGAAACTCTCTTGCCATCCTTGGTAAGTCTTGGCTACAATGCACTTGGCCTGAAGAAAACCCCACTTAGGGTGCAGTCTTGTAACTATAAGCCATATAGGCATAAAGGACAAGAGGTTGCGAAAACAAGTTGTTGGCAAATCCGGATGGGGGGAGCTAGTCTTGTATGGCCGATGTTCCCTCCTTGAAGGGGCAACCAGGGGGAGATAAGGGCGGCACCCTCCATTAGGGAGCTGAGAAGTGTCTTAAGACGGCAATGTCATGGGGTTTATGATCGCAAGATCATTTAGTCCTATCATATTGTCACGTGACGAAAATTATACAAAGGAAATAAGCCTAAAGAGAAAATGTTAAGATGAGATCAATGGGTCTTTGCATGAAAGTGTAAAGCCGTCCTGCGATTTCATCGCAAGACGACAATGTCACGAGGCTTTGTTCTTGCGAGAGAATTTAGACTTGTCATATTGTCGCAGAGATATTGAAAATACACTGATAAGACAAGATCAATGGGTCAATACATGCAAATGTAAAGAAGTCCTGCGATTTTGTCGCAGAGAAATGAAAAAGTTGGCAAAATAAGACCTTTAACTAGGAAGGAATAATACGACCAACAGATTATTGCGATATTGCTCGCAGTATTTATGAGATTTGGCAAGTACTGAGGCATAATTTAACGCCAGTACTGAGGCATAATATATTTTTACTTCAACTAATATTTAATCTTTATGCAATTTTCTCTTATTGCAGATGAATAATAGAGGCAAGTATGGGAATGCATAGAATGATAAAATTATTATTCATCTATTATATGATAAAATTTCATTGATAATACTAAGTAACATACTTATACAGATCATTAAAAGATAACAGTGATATTGATTTCTTTGCAGAAGAGAATTATTTTCTGACTCATACAGATAGAAGCAAAAGGAGTTTATAATGGCGGAGAAACTCACAGCTAATTACAAAAAAGAGGAAGTAATTATAGAGAAAACAACAGAAGAAGACAACTAATTAGACTGATCTCCATCTTCATCGTCCGATTTCTTATTCTCATCGCCAAATTTCTTCACTTCATCATTGTCAGATTTTTCTTCATCGTCAGAATTTCTTTCATCATCAAAATTTCATTCTTGTTCATCATCACCAATATTGTCTTCATCGCTAGAATCTTCAGCTTCACTATCAGAGATAGTAGGTCTTGGAATTTCTTTTGGGATTTATTCTTCGAGATCAGGATATGCAGAATGAGAGATATTATGATCATCACAAACCAATTTAATGAATTTATTGCGAGTAATAACAAGAGATCTGTTAAAATTCGCAGTATTAATGTTGAGACGGTCCTTTAATCTTGAATACTTCTCATTTCGAGCAATAAGTTTGGTTGCTAGCTGATGTTTTTTGTCTTTAAGTTCTTGAAATCCTTGACGATAATTCTTCTCAGCATCTGCGAGAACATGACAATGAATTTGAAGCTTTATCAAGAAGAGTATTAAAATGAAAAATTAGCAAGAATTGAACAAGTTAACAACCTTCTCTTTCAGAAATCATATCTCTAATTAAAGCATCTCGTTCAACTTGGAGACTAACATCTACACCTAGATTGTTTCTGGCGTTATCAAGAACTTTTGCATCCCAAGCAAACTCATCATCGTTATTGATAAGAATACGTGAGCGAGCTTGAGTTTCCATCGCAATAAGATCTTCATTCTCGCGAATAAGTCTATCTCTTTCTACTTGAGTATCAAAAAGAGTTTTATGGAAATATTCTAGAGCCTTGGTACCGTTTTTAACAGCAAGATCCTTCTCGTCAATAAGATCACTATTTCTTTTCCTTAATCTACTTATTTCTTCTTTGGAGTCAAGGTAAAGATGTTTGAACCGGTTGGTTAAGTTTAAATTGGATCTGTGCTCTATTTTCAAGAGGTTAAACTTGGATTTAAGTTCCTCAAAGGAGAGAGATCTAATCTGATTATCTGAGAAGTTACTTAGAGAACTATTAAGGCTAGCAAGAAGAACATTATCATCTATAGGTTCGGTAAAAGATTGGAGGAATGTTGCCTCATCAGTAAGACCATAAATATCTGCAAAATGGTTGCTTGAATAAGCTATAATGGGGTGAGAAGAATTAAGAAAGAAAGAAAATAGATTATACCATATAATTTTTGATGAGCTTTTTCAAGATCAGCGAATTTCTGCTTGTCAGCTGAGGCATCAGTTTCCAATTGCTTATTTTTTCTGCGAAGATCAGCAACTTCTGCCTCCAGTTTTTCTTTCTCCTGACGAAGGTTATTAGCTTTTTCTTCTTGAATAACACGTCTAGTGTCCAAATCTGAAACAACAGCTAAAAAAGCTCTTCCAACCTGCGAGAGAATTATGTAAATTAAGATTTGGCGAGGAAACAAATACGAAAGTAGAATAAACAAGAGGAAACATACCAGTATGCCAAGAGAATTCAAGAGACTGGGAGTTAGCGATCTTGAAACTCCACGAATAGAAGCATTATAAACTAAGATAGGAGCATCGCAAATGTTGGCGAGAGATTGAGATATTTTAGTAATAGCTTCGTCTCCATACTCATTTGGGATACCATGTTCAATATCGCCAAATTTTTTAAATAGATGAGCCATGGAAGACTCAGAAGGAGAAGAATTCACCATGGAAGGAGCACCATTATCAACATTAAAATTATCCTCATTATCTTTATCTACATCAACATTTAGGTCATCAGAAATAGGTTGAGGAGTTGAAGAAGAAGAATGTTGAGTTTTTCTTTTCTTTGAAGGAGGGTCGCCAGATTTATCATCACGAGGGGCAATAGGCTTTTCTTTAGCAGAGGAAGCAGATTTTCCTTTGCGATCAGTGGAAGATTTTCCCTTGGGTTTTGGTTCTAATGGTTCAAGCACTTCAATCACCTGAGAGCACGGATAAAGATAAGAAATAGGGGCAACAATATATTGTTAAAATCTATAAAAGAATATTTCTTACTTCATCCGTGAAAGATTTCAGAGCCAAGAAAGTGCAAGGCTTCCTGTGAGTTCGATTGCTGAGTTTCATCCTATCAATCTGAGAAAAATCAAAATAGTTAGCGAAAATATAAAAATATGAAGAAGATAGTGAATAATAATAACGCAAAAGTTGAGAGGATATATACTTCTTTAGATTTTTCAGGCCAACTAAAGACCCATGGTTGATACTCTTGAAGGGCAATGCGAGAGAACCAGAGATATAATCTCCTTCAAGAAATAATGGAAAAATAAACCATTTTTCATCGCTAGAATGGCGAGGGCCTTGATTAGTCTTTGTATGAAAATCAATATCTAACATGACAATTTTATCTTCAGCGATTTTATCTTTCTTCTGTAAGCGGAATCCCCAACGAGTGCGATCTCTTTTCATGGGAATTATGTCATAATTGATAAAGAAATTTTCCACAGTATACATCGCAGGAATGATGGGAACATCTTTGAATTCATGATTTTTCGCATCATCAGGATAAAGAGAACCTTTATTAGCACCACGAGAGGCATATTCAAGTAATAATCTAATACAATCTCCACCTAGCTGATACACTGCTCGTGAAAATTTCTCATGAGAAATTATTTGATAAAACAAGGGACGTTCTGGGTCATAAAGTGGAACGAGAAGGCCATCTTCAAGTTGACCTAGCGATACTATAATTTTGTTGCGAGAAAGTTGATGTTCAGAAAATAACTTGACAGAAAGCTCAGATTTAGAATCTTGACCTGGAATTGTTGACAAAGTAAAACCTTTGTTTTTGAGATTTTCTTTCATCTCGTTAAACGCAGTCAAATTATTAGCACCAGCAGCCACCATCTTTGTAGTATTGGAATGAAGGAGGAAATTGGAATAAAAGAAATAAATCGCGAGAATAATAAATGCGCAATTTACGGAAGAACAGTAAAGTTGCAGAGACACTACACCAAATCAATGATTTGGAGACATTTATAGGTGTTGCTTTGAATTTCAGAGACATATATAAGTGTCTCAAATCGTGCGTCCGGAATCGTTTGAGACGTTTCAAGCGACACTTATAAGTGTCTCTTTATTTATTTAAGCGACGCATATAAGTGTCTCTTAATTTTATTAGCGACGTTATTAAAGCAACATATATAATAATTAAAACAACACATATAAATGTCTCAAATTTTATAATTATTATTAAAAAAAAATCCCAATTGGAAAATTCAGAAAATTTAATTATTATATATTCATGAAGTTGCATATCAGTAATTTATGCCTCCAACAAATGATATCAATATCTCAAAACACAAACTGAATTCAAGCACTAAGAAACAATTTAACATCAAACTTGAACATTTTCCTTGCACACATACACCTTTTAGCAGAGTTTCCTTCTTCTCGTCAAACTTCTTATCACTTTATGACCCAGGTAGCATCGGATGCAGTAAAAAAGCCTGCGCTCTGTAAAATGAGAAGGAGATTCAAGGATGAAGGTGGACCCTGCCATATCAGGGGAAACGAATAAAGTCATCTTCTCATCTGCTCATAAATGAAATATGTGAACAGAGGTCAGCTCCAAAGTATGCAAAGACGAAAAAATAATATACGCCCAATACAACAGAAAAACATAAATCCCCGTAACTGGACTGACATGCCTACAATATCCTTATCCAGTATTGCTACTTTATCTTTGTTGTGGAGCTTTTCATATAAATGATCAAGAACCTCTTCTGGTATTGATACTCTAAGCCTGATAAGAACAGAAATAACCATTTACTCTCTTAACGCTTTGACCTGGCACATAAAAAGAACAGAAATAACCATTTACTCAAATAGTTAGTGGAACGTCCAGTACTTCTAACGTAATGCATCTTATCAAAATAGAATGAATTACCTCATATAAAGCCTGCCCACCCATCTCATACTCAAAATAGAAGGAATTACCCCATATTCTGCCTGCCCACCCATCTCATATGAATCTTATCAATAAATAACCTCAACTAACCAAACTCCAAAAGTTGTTAAAATTGTCTCAAATAAAAAATGGTTACCATAACAAAAGATTTACAGGTACCTAGGTATTCAGGAGGCGTCTGTGCCTCTGGTAGAGTCCTTAAACTCATTGTACATTCTCTCTTACAACAGATTCCTCCATTCTATCAAAAAAAAAAAAAAGGCGCCTGTGCCTAACTCGCAACAAACATATATACTGCCATTTTTTTATAATGCACTACATTTTTTTTCCACGACAAAGGTCAAGTGATGGCTGCTGGAAGGACCTGCCATAATGTACCACAAGATCAGATCATAGAGTCATACCTACGGTTAGCAGGAAGAATGGAAACCAATTACACAAATTGGACTAGCACCAGGAACTAAACAATTAAATTTAACTCAAGAGCCGGTGCAAATATCATGTGCATGCATCACTTGATGGATCATTTCCTGTCGAAATAGACCCCTTTTGAGATGTTTTCTGGAACTCGGGTCCGTAACCTGCAAGAAAATCTAGTTTGGCAATTTCCATCAGTATGTGCATTCGAGATATGAGTAATAATTAGTGACTCCATCCCTGTTGGATGGTTGTAAGAACGTGCTTTAACTAAACCTGGATCAATAACATACTTGATTCCAGGTATTATCACAGATGTCTCAGCAATATCTGTTGCCAATATGACTTGTGTAGCATATTAAACAATGGAGCCACTCATGGATTAGCTTAAAACTTTGGACAATCTGGTCATACACAATGCAGAATAAGGTGTAAGATAATGTATCAGAATAACATATTTGCCATAAATACACCAAGGGTTCAAATCAATAAGAACCTTTCATGACCACAAACATAATTCCAACTGAAAATTAGATAGCTAATCATTGCAAACCAAACAAATAAAGCTTCCAGAATATAAATACAGATAGGCAGTTGAAGCACCAAGATATTACATTAGCAAGTGGAGGGACCTATGGAGCTGCAGAGAGAACAACTTCGAGATACTTTTGTTCCAAACTTCTGAGCATCTTCATCTCCATTGTGGTTAACATGGTTTAGACTTATAAAACACCCTGCTTTAAAAGTTATGTAGTAAGACAGTTGATAAGTCATAAGTTAATGCGATGGTTGATTTAAAACTCACGTTAGACACTATGGTTGATTTAAAATGGCTTCATTGGTTGAGTTCTCCACTGATTTTTCATCTGTTGCACAAAAAATAGAAATATCCAATGCTATATTATAACTCTACCAACCAACTTAGAAGTTGCATTAATAACCACAGGGGAGCCTGTGAAACTGAGGCCTACCATAACTCATGAAGTAAACCCTGGACAAATGAATCTAGTGGACAAACTGAGGCCTACATTGAAAAGAAAACAATATTCAATTGAAACAATATTGACCCTTATCTCATCTCATCTATAAAATCCAAAACAAATATAATCACACTACTATTTTCAATTGAAAAAAAAAAGTTAAAAACAAAATAAAACCCTCCAGAGAGTCAGAGACATGACCAAAATTAAAAATCTCACTTCATCAAATTAAAATTATAAGCAATTAAGCATACCCATGCTTTAAATCTCTATAAGATCAACTAAACAAGCACAAAAATTGTAAAATCCAGACATAAATATATTATTCGATCTATTTTTATTTATTTTTTCTATCCCTTCCCTGATATTATTCGATCTATAATATTCACAGATTACGTTTAAATCAAAAACTCAAAACAAGCAATAATTTTAGGGTTTTATACCTGAATCTTCTCTGGATCTTTTAGGTATTTGTATCTCAATCTTCTTCTGCGACTTCAAAACCAAAAGAAAATCAGAATATATACAAATCTATAAAAAAGGATCACATATCTGATATTAGGTTAACTCAGTAAAAACGGGTATTCATTTCTGCTAACATTACTTAACACGATTTCATGTCGATTTAGGGTTTGGAATTAGAAGAAGAGGAATATATCTGAGCTCTAGCATGCTTAAATCTATTGATGTAAGGAGATTTTTGGTCGATTTTGGGATGGATCTGGCTTTGGTATACACTAAAAAGAGGCTTTGCATCTTGGTTTATCTCAATTTTTCTCACTCGATTTCTCTCTGTTGTGTTTTGAGACGAAAAAAAAAGAAAATAAGAGAAGAACTGAAGAAGGAAGAAAGAATGAGAAAAAAAAAGAGAGACGAGAAAAGATGTAAGAAGAAAAAGGGAATAAAAAAATGTGAAAAGTTTTATAAAAATAAAAATAATATTCAATTTTATCTAAATTTAAGAGAACCACATAAATGGGGGTGGGAAGTAATGATAATCATGTGAATTCAATTTTGAGATAAGTTGGTGTGAGACAAAAACATGGAGGGAGAATTGAGAGGGAAATAATTGTTAAAAAGTTTAAGAAATTAGAAAGAGAGGGAATTTTTGGAGGAGTTTTGGGGTTTTGGTGGGAAATAAAATGGAATTAAAATAAGAAAGAAATTATAAATTATAGAAGTTATTTAGAGGTCTTGTAAAGTTATAAAATTTTAAGACATTTGTAAAAAAATTGAGACACTTGTAAGAGTAGTTGAAAAATAAGAATTATAGCTACTCATATTTTCAATTTGAGACTCTTATATGAGTGGAAGCACTAAAGACATGTATATGTGTCTCAAACCCAAAAATCAATATGTCTCAAATCGGGCAATATGGTGTAGTGAGAAGAAGAATGAAGAAGAAAGTAAAAGAGTAAAAGATAAGAATGAGGAGATTATTTATAGAAGAAGAAAAAAGTAATTAATGCGAAGAAAAGACGTGGGTGGTCAGATTGCAGCGGTTAGAGGAGACGTGTCAAAAATTTATTAGAAGAAAAGATTCGTGAAGACAGCTGGCGAAGGACGGAGAAATCTGAAAATATAAGCAATTATGGCATTTTAGATTCTCATATCTTATTTTCTTCGCAGAAAAGACATGAGAAGAGGCAAGATGTAGGACCAGAATATCGCCACAACGATATTCTCGCGATGGAAACGACACTTCTGCGAGAAACCCAAACATTTCTACAAGTATTAACAACACTTTGACGAGAACGTCGCAAGATTCTTCAACGACATTTGGCGAGTGTCACAAAAGAGTGATATAACGGTTAACGACTGAATATATATGAGAAGAATAAATCCGCTTCACGATGGTTACAAAGTTGGCGATGATGAAGACTAAAGTTATGGCGATGAGATCGCAGAGTAGATCCGAATTAAGGGGAAATCTTAGCTGTCTTCCACTATGTATTTTCCTATATAAAGAGTTCGACTAAATCCAGAAAAGGATGATGTACTTTTGAGAGTTGAGAGAGTTTTTGAGGAGAGAGAAACTCCCGAAAGAAAAGTTGTACTTCTGAGTTTTAATATTTCTTGTAAATATTCCTGAAGGTGAATTAATAAAATTATTGTTGTTCATTCTCGATTATGACTTAATTTTCATAGAATCTTGACAAGGGTGTAGTGTGGGAAATCCTGCAACTACACTCTTGTTTTGGTAATGAAAAGGAAGATTATTATTAGATATCAAAGTAATGCACCATATGTGTTTGATAATATGCTTAGTAGAAAGTTATAAATATATGTACGATTTTATAACTAACTTGAATCTTTCTTTGACACTAAAGGGAAACTTGGAGTACTATATTTTGATTGATTTTTAAGTAATTATGTAAGTGCATAAATTACTTACTTTTGCTTTCAAATTCTCACATGTAAGTGGTTGTGACAGGTGCAAATTCACTTACTTGAGCAATTTTTTATTTTCTAATGAAATAAAAATTGCGGGAGATTAATCTATGTGTGGAGCAATGGGGTTGCTAATTTCTTTGTTGGTGCGCAAAGAATGGACAATGGTTTAAAACCAATTGAGCTTTAAAAGCAATTTAGGTATGTTTGTTGAAATATTTGTAGTTATTGTAGTGATCAAATAATGGCATTCTAAATTGAATAAAGTGATTGTTCAATCTTAGAATAAATTTTAGGGAAAGAAGATGTTGAGAATTATTGTGTATGACAATAAACACGTGACTCATATAAGTTTGGAACTTATGAGATAGAATTTGATACGAAACCAAAACAGAAATTGTGAGAAACCTAGTCAAAATAAATGTGAATATATACCAACTCTCACCAAGAAATGAACATAATATTGATTATGAAGTTATTTGCTATTCTTGCACAACATTGCCAGGATCTCAAATGTTATTAACAACTTTTCCATCTAAGTTAATGTGTATTGTGGATACGGCGAGAGGTTGGTATATATTGGTGTTTACACCATGTTTTTTTGATAGGTTATGGTTCAAAAGTTTTGTTGGAAAAATAGTACTAAAACAGGGTGAAAAGAATTGTTGTATTAGGGTTCAAGGCTCTTATGATAAGATTCTTTTCGACAATTATTCGACCCTTTCCCAAAGAGGAAAAATTGTATAAACAGGTCAAAAAATATTGCCGTCAGGATACTTGAAGCCCCACAACAGATGTTGGATTCAAAGCTTGTACAACCTTGATCCAACCAGGAACACACTGGTTTTGAAACTGATGATGCTTGTTAGAAGAAGACAGAGAAGATTGAGATATGATTTTGGAAGAAAACAAGTCTGCTATTTAAAGGGAAAACACACCCTTTGAAGATGACTTTTCATCTTTGCATGAGTCCTTTCAGAGTGAACAGAAACGCCTCTTCGTCAATGTGTCCATTGGAGAAATAAAATTTATGTACAGGTTTTCTAACTGTCATGAAAACCCTTCAACGGGAAAAAATTCTTGACGATAAATGACTGCATTCAAGGGTTTGACGAAAATATCCAACATTCTCCCCTTATTTTCAAAAAACCAAAATAAAATAAAATAAATAAAAAATTTGAAACTGGAGTGACTGCATCACCAAAGTGACTGCCTACGTACCCGAGTGGGATCAAGCCAACGTAGTTCAAGCTAAGTTGAGACAAAGCATCATCATCGAGACCAATACATAAATGATAGGTACCTTCTGGGTTTGAACCTCCACTTAGTGTAGGATATTCAAAGCTTCATCGAGGTCCTATGGTGAATTTAATCTTGAACCAAGTACCCCTTGTGATAAAGTCGGAACACATATTGATTTCATGGGAATAGTGTGTTCCATAGCTTGCACATTAATGGCCCTGTGCTTTCTCCTGAAATTCATGAGTCCTTTTCTGAGAACGGTCTAAATCTCATAGGAAACAGCCTGATTTCCAAACACTCATATAGGTAAGTCTCGAAGGTGTTTCTGCGTGACACCTTGTGATAAAAGTTAGACTTATTAAGGATTTTCATCCATCCCTAAGATCATGCAGAATCCGTACACTACAAGGTCGAACCCCGAAAGCTACATAAATGACTTCATTCAAGGGTTTGAAGAAAATATCCAACAAGTTTAACCGAAGCGTTTGAAATAAATTGGTGATGAGTTATACTCACATCTCTAGGATTCTCGGTATTGGTATGGTTTCAAAGATTACTTCGGGTAGAACTATCTTGTGAAGGATATTCATAATTTTGAAATGAGAAAGAATCTAATTTCTTTCTATCTTGTTTTAACAAGATTGAAATTAGAAAATTGGAATTTGATCATTACGGTACTACAAATGTTATGTTATGTGTGAAATGGTTAAACCTAATATAGCAATCTTAGCATAATGTGACTTGAATTTCGAATATTTGAAATATGAGTTTTGTCATGCTTTTGAGAAATCAATGAGTTAGTGATGAATATGAGCATGTTATATTTATTATAAACTTGGTGAATTTTTTGAGTAACATGTATGTAATCTTAACTAACTCATAAAAGCATGTACATTTTCAAATCTTATGAAACTTGCAATGATATTGGATGAAATATAGTATCTGAGAATTTTATAAAAATGCTTCGAGTAACTTGTCTTGATGTCAAATATGATTTTTGAGTAGTGAATTAGGCAATGTTGCTTTCAAGAAAATTGTTTGAATTTTTTCTCTATATTGTGCAAAACGTTTTGGGTTTAGATCATTGTTTTATTAGTTTTTCACAATTTTTGGGATCTTTGGATATTATTTTGAAATTCTTGTTTGGGTCAAAAATAGTGGGAGTTCCATACCCTATATCTTAACACCTTTGATTTAAAATAGAGGAACAAGAAAAATGAAGATGAACGACTCCAGAAAAGCATATTTACAGTGAGACTAAAATTTAGTCATGAATATTTTATTGCTTATAATTTGAAAGATAACGAAAGTAACTTTGTTCCTAAAATTTTTTTAATATTTGGAAAAATAAATTTGTGAGTCTATTGGTTTTATCCAAGCAAACAGAAAATTGTTGATACTTGCATTCATGCTAGTTTTGTTGATGTTGTTTTTATGATGTATGATTTGTTATAGTCATAAGTAGAAATATATACTTTTGTGTAAGTTAAAGATGAAAAATCTATGTAGACCAAGCATGAAAAACTTTGTAGTTTCTACCAGAACATGATGCGCATAAGTTGGATAAAGTGATCATCATATATATTCTGAAACAACTTTGAAGCAATTAAAAAAAAATGTTTACTTGATTAGTTTAAATGATTTCAGAATTGATGAAAATGAAATGCATAATACTTTTTATTTTGTATGCATAAGTGAATTATTGAATTTTTATTCTTACTTATATTGTGAAAATGAAACTGAGAACATGCTTAGTTTACTATTTGACATGAAAGACTTGAGTGAACATGGTGTATGTTTTTGAAATGAATTTTCTCTTTCATTGGATCTATTTCATATCAATGAAAATAGTTAAATAGAGATAGAAATATATACAGTCTGACCGTAAACAAGCTTTCACTCATTTGGTTTAGTGCTAATGCTTTTGAAATTGTGTGTGATTTCACTAGACATGAGTACGGTAACTTAGTATGTTTCTTTGCTACGTGACAGACTATATGTATGTAAAATTATTTTTGTAGTGGGGGTTTAATATATTACTTCCGAAGTGGTGGTTTTATATTCAGATTTACCAATCCTAGTATAGAAAATTTTTAATTTGTTTTTGAGAAGGTTAATTATGAGGTGTTTCGAACACATCTTATACCTAAAAATACACTATCTAAATGGTTACCGCAATCCTTTAAGGATACAGCGAAGCTGAATGGACATCCTTTCAGTTGAATCCTTTAGGGATGAAGCGATTCGATCCTCTAATAAATAGAGGAACAAACATATTAATCCAATATGATAGCTAGTACCATGGCTATTGCATGAATTGAGAACGTAACGCCAACTATAAGAGTTGATTTTATGAGAATATGGATTATAAAGTGTCTGAAAAGAGTTTTCATTAGTCCTTTGACGAAAGGATTGATAAGAAGATGTGAATACATCTTAGGGATGAAGTTGATTCCCATTGAGACTGAGTCATCTGTGATGGATACCCAACCTAGAAATAGGTTCAAAG
The DNA here is from genome assembly GCA_023529315.1 of Papaver bracteatum. Lineage (NCBI taxonomy): Eukaryota > Viridiplantae > Streptophyta > Magnoliopsida > Ranunculales > Papaveraceae > Papaver > Papaver bracteatum. The sequence continues at coordinate 155,044 of JAJJWX010002461.1, forward strand.
GGACTAGACGAAGTCATAGATGATAGCATCATTGAGATTGAGTTATTTATGATACGGTTACCAACCTATAACTCAAGCTCTCACAAGTAAGTTCAAAAGGGTAACCCTTACCTATGGAGTGAGATCCCAAAATATAGGTTCAAATGGGACACCAAGTCATAGATAATATGGAGAAGCGAGAATCATGCTTCTGAAGAATTCATCCCACGACATGATATCCTGAATCGAGTAGAGGTTGAGCTTATTTTTGATTTTTAATTTTTAAACTCTTAATGATGTTTATATCTCTATTTAGAGTAGGGTACTTTAGGGAGTACTCTTGATAAACTCATCTATGTGAATGTGAAAGTGTGGCAGCTTTCTATAAGAATATGGGAAGTTCTCTAGATCATTCATTAAACTGGGATACAAGCACATGGCCGTAATGTGCTGGCTTTAGACATTACACTAGTATAGACGTGTGTGTTAAGTAATCTTTTTATCTCCTAGAGTTCAAGACTTATGTTTACTCTATGGTCAGCTTTTAAGAGAGCTTATTAACACTACGTAAAGGTTCAAGTCGCGAGACACCTTTCCTTATGTACAACTCTGTACGTTGTTGCTCAATGTTTTGAAAAACAAAAGTGGGGGATTGTTGAGAATATATGTCTTAAAAACATTATTTATTTCCAATAAATTAGTGTCTCATTAAAATGATTTTAATATGAAACTTATTCTTCATCTTAAAGAATAAATTTGTTTTGAGTTAATGTCAAAAAACATTTTTTATTGAATGAGTTAATGATGTTAATTAACATCTTAATAATGTTTTTCATTTAAGATTATATTTATTTCTTTGGTTATTAAAAATTGAATTTTGATTAAAAAGAATAAGAATACTGTTTTAAAAGCCTTTTTTTATGATGGAGGGTTTTCATTTATGTTCTTGAGATTTTTAACGAAAAATTAATTTGTGTGGGAAAGAAAAACAAGTGTGTGATCATCCTTAATTTTTCTAAAAGTGTTTCTGAGAAAGAATAAAGTGTAGAAATTTCACATCCTCTCATCGTGCAAGAGTGATTGTGTAAAAGATTGAACTCGGTTATTTTATCTTGGGGACGACGCGCCATTGAAGAATTGCTTGCACAATTTTGGGCAGAGCCGCGAAACGTCTTAAAGAAAGCGACCTAGTCCGCAACTCAGCCATAAAATAATCTTGTTTGTATTTTTTGATTGTTTTGTAGGCATATTTCAGTAATTGTTCCAGCAGTTGTTGCTGTTGTAATAGTCTAGTACTTGAATTTTTAAAGTGCTTTTGTGTTTCAGTCTTGATAAAAAAAAGTGATTCTTTCCTTAAATTGAATTCTTCTTGAATGAGTTTATTAACAGTGAGGTTGGGAATTGATGATGCAATTGGTTATAATAGTTGAGAAGATTCACAAGATTTTGGTTTTTTGTTTGGATTTTGGAACTTAAGCAGAATTTACTAGCCCATGAAAGATGAATTCAAGATTCTATTTTGTTGTTATACCAGCGGTAAAATTGTTGATGATATTAAAAAGTTATTTGTTTTATATGCAAAAAATGATGTTGCTGGCCTCAATTAAGAACCCAAAAGAAGATGGGAGTATATGGAATTACAGTTGTTGTAATTGGTATTCTTCTGGTAAATTCTGAGGATGGTGATTACATGGCTTGTTATGGGCACATGATCATAAGCCATCGGTTAACTGTTAATTTCCACTGGAAAAGTGGTGTTGCTGCCAAAGATTGGCCCAATGTTGCCAAATTGATGCAAGTCATTTTTCTAGCTTTTTCTTGGATCACTAAGTAATATTTTTATCTTTTGTAATCACAGAGTTGATTGGATTTGTAAAGGACCATTAGATTACCCTTGTGCAAATATTTTTTCTTATAAGGTTGAGCTTGTTATAAACTAAGTTTATTTACCAAGATGCCCTTCGTGTCTAAGTTTAGGGTTTACATATCTTGGACACCAAGTATTCTATCTTTATAAATAGAGGCCTAATCTCTTGTATTTTACACACATATTAATAGAATTTCTCTCCCTTTTCTTCCCCTCTACTTTGTGTTTCCTTCTCTATTTTCTATTTACAAGACGTCATCAGCACGCTCTATACTGAGCGACCTACCCATTAACAATTTTTGGGGTTTAAGAAGAAGAAGGTCGCCTTTGAACTCCATAAAGCAAGAAATATGTTTTAGTTTTTTTTCTTAAAATAGTCGTAACATGGCAGCATGAAACAAATTGTTTTCATTCTTATGCTTTGGGATATTTGATATTCTCTTATTATTTTATCTAACCATTATCTAGGTGGAAACTAATATTGACATCTGTTTCATGAATTTATCCCTTGCATGTTCTCGGAAGATTAAATCCATACGATCACCAACTAGTATTGGTTTCTTATGGATGGAGTGACTCATATATCCCTACCTCCACCAAGTTGTTATGTAACTCAATCACCGAGAAGATTAAACGAGCAAAAGCTATACTCATACATTGATGGACAGTGGAGGCTTAAGG
>JAJJWX010002462.1:0-54619 GCA_023529315.1 Papaver bracteatum
CCAGGCTATATATACACCACATAACCCTTAATTTCTTCGTGAAAATATATTCTTTCCCTTCACGGAAAGCTACGGATTTTTCTCCACCTCCCTGTTTTTGTTAACTACTTGATATACAAAGATTTGATTACTTATTTTTAGTCCAAACACGTCACACTTCCCTCTTTATTAGGAATTCTCTCCCAAAATTCTTCTAATATATTCCACAAAATACCCGAGAATATAACTTTACCCCTGTTTTGTCGAGAAGAGGATGGGATTTCCATTTTTAATGCAACCAAATTCCATACCAACCCTGTTTTAGCTAAACAGGATCAAACCAATCAATTCCAGCGATTAAATTGCATCAAACCTTTCCCAGAATCCGTACAGAAATTTCCGGAGATGAACCCGATAATAGTAACTTCCCTGATTTGCTTCTAATGGGTTATCCAGCCCAACTGGATCGAATAACACCACCATATAATCCCTGTTTAGTTGATAAAAGTAAGCCCAACCGATTTGAGCTATTGAATCTCTCTCAAACAACTTCAAATATCGAACCCTAATATTGCCGGAACTGGTTTACTTTAAATCCACGATTCTGACCAATTCCATTCGAAAAAAAGAACCTTACCAGCCCTGTATACACCAAAGGAAGATATCCAACGAGTTTCAGCACCTTAGTCTCTTTTTAACTCCCTCGAAATTCAAAACCTAATCTTCCAGTGACTGAAACAAGTTTTCCCGCCAAAAATCTGAATTCAAATTGTTGAAGATGATGTTCCCCTTATCCAACAACGGTGTCCCCTTAGCAATTTGGGCTATATTAGCAATTCTTGGGGTTGCGAATAGTAATTAGAGGGGTACAAAGATGAATTGCGGGCTGTATGTAGTGAAAAACTCCGGGTGACTTTATCAACTCCTCTGGGCGCGTTTATCGACTCTTCTGGGACATTTCTGGAGGTGCCTTTAACACTTTTCTTGGTGCTTTTAGTAGTTTCTCGAGCAGCCATCTCTTACCTCTCATATCCACTTATTTTCTTCAATATTTATACATCACTAAGGCTGTCATTCTTTTCAGACATAAATTGCATCACTAAAGCCGACATGCCTTTCAGATAGAGATAAAGAAATAAAAGTAAATAATGAGAGATAATTCATATCAATAGTGAGTTGCACATGAAATGACACTTTAGCCCTTTTAAGCGACGTTTCCTCTTCTTTTGCTCCAAAGTACTTAAAACTCAAAATCAAACAAAAGATACATAATTTACAAGAAAACATAGCAAAGAAAGCATAAACAATAGATAAATATCAAGGTGTTTTAGACACCTATCATGCCTAACAATTCCCGGTTGATATCCTGCAAACATCAAAAGTATTATCCACTACCCCATGTTGTGAACATGTAGTCTGATAACTACAACTCACCAGCTGATCGAAAGTATCCTTTAGACCAGCATCATACAACGAAGCGGCCTTGATATTATCTTCATCTGAGAGAGAAACAAATTCAGGAGAAATGAGAGCCCACAGGGAATTGCACACGGGGCCCGAGATAGTGAAGAAGGTAGTCCCACCCGAACTCGAGGCAGGGACTATAGGAGGCGTTCTCCCCGACATCTTGACCCTAGTAGAAGCCTTATATACATCCCCACAAGCAACCTTTTTCGCGTCCCCACCAACCCCCGTGTCACCATCAACAACCTCTTCCTCATCTCCACCGCCACCAATCTCGTCATCATCACTAAAAAGATATTTGTCGCCCTCTTCATCATCAGAACACACAATAACAACACCATCTCCAAGATCAACACCTTTACCAGCCAACTGCTGGGGCATAACCTCCCGGGGGGCAGATTTATCAAACCTCACCTCATTTCCTTTGCCAGCAGAATTCCCACCAACAATGGAAGATGAAACATCAGAAGTTTTCTGAGGCAACTTCCTCAAGAAATAGGATAGAGGCAGCCGATCCTAGGGATCCTCACCATCCTTGGCCGAATCACACCCAACTCGATCAACTCTCGATTTATGCACACGATCCGATGTCAGATCCATTCAAGGTAACAAATAGGGGCAAGTACATGTACTATAACAAAGAGCAGTATATTTATTACCTTCTCTGTCTCCTCATAGGATCTTACACTGGAACCCCTATCCCTTTTCCTAAGATTGTGAGACTCAGAAGAAACGTTATGGGACTTAGGATGTAAAGCACAAAAAATTAAAACATCGCCCCACTAGTCACCCGATCCGATCAATTGAATCGAAAATCAAGAAACAAACTTACCCGATCAATGTTCACCACCCATAAGGGATAGGACTCGGCCGGAGAAGGAAACTTGGCACTCAGAAGGGGGCCAGAAATAATCAATGGAACCTGGTCCCAAGCCGCGTCACTAGTATGATGGGCATGCTTGTTGGAAGTCTTCCCCTATGGATCTTCATCCAACAGAAGTTTCTTGAAACCCTCAAGAAGAGTCTTATGGCGATGAGGGTTAGCAGCGAAACCAGCGAGATCACCATTTGTAGTAGTCCCGCTTCGGTAATTACCAGCAAAACTGGCAGGAGTATAGTCGCCCGCCTGAGATGAATTGTAGGTGGACCAAGCAGTAGGACTACACTCGCCTCGACTGCGCCTCTCCTACTCGGATATGATGTGAAAGGTGTTGCCATTCCATTCGGCCAAAGCACGGGATGGGCGGATCTTGGAAAGAGCTTCATACCAAAAATGTCGGCTGGGATCGTACAAAGGAAAGCGTAGCCCGAGTTCTAACTGACCCCTAGTGACGATGGTCGCCTCGGTTGAATGTTGAAACTTCATGACATCATCCTTCCTTAGAACGCCTTTCTGGACCGACAAGAGCCTGACGTCATAGCCATGGAGATAAAATTCATCTTTTAACTGCTGGATAAACTGTTCATTCTTCAAATCTTTAGCAACTCTCTTGTCAGTCCTACATGAAAAGGAAGGAGGGTTATCAGAAAAGATGGAATTTAAAACACGATGATCATGCTTAGAGGGGCTCTCGATAACAAATAAGGAATCAAGTGGAACACCATATTCATCGGAAAAGGTGTAACTCACGTACCTCTTTTTGTTCATGGAAGGGGTTGAAGATGCCATGGAAGATAGCAGCAGATAGGCGAACAACCGAAAAAGGCATAGAAACCGCAGAAATCAAGGTCACAGCGGCAACAACAAGGGAGAATGACAGCCAAATTAAACAGAAACTAAGGTATTGAAAATAAAAGGGAAGAAAACCTGTCGAAAAATGGTTGATGACGATGAAGAAGAAGCGGTAAAAACAAAGGAGGAAGAGAAGGAAACCGCTGAGAAAAAAGTGATAGAGAAACTAAGGGTTTAAGGGTCGGATTTATAAAACTCATCAATTGTAACCGGCGGAGGAGGTAAACAGGTCGTCATAACTGAATATAGTGGGGAACAACATGGCGTGAAACTCGACATGGCCAAGGACGTGGGAGACGGGGCGGTTTCTTCCCCTCGTGTCGATCACACGAGTGAAAGAAGTGGCATAAATGTAGGTGTAAATAATCCACAGGGGAAAGTAGGACATGATACGCTGAGGAAAAGGTAGAACAAGAAGTATTGAATCACCCCACCCGATCTGAGTGTGAGAAAAGAGAAACTGAATCAGCCGGTGATGTCGACGTAAAGAGAGGAAAAGTTATGATGGGATGCTTATCATGTAAAAAAACATTAAATGCTCTGACAAGTCCGGTGAAAAGATAATAAGAATATGGTCAAAGAGAGAGACTCGGCCAGAACCCCAAGGGCGACATCGATTATCATCATCAAACAAGAGACATCGTACAAGGAGATATCGGAAGAAGATATCACTCGGCTCGGCTAAGCATCCCGGCTGAAGAAACTAAGCACCTCGGCTGAAGCCTTATTTATCATCCTAGAAGATCATCAAGGAAGCTGCATAATGCCTAACATCGTAATACCAGTTGTATCATCACCTATAACTATAAATAGAGACCATGTGGAGAGAAAAATGCAAGCAATCAAGAAGGAAGGAGAGAACACTAAGAACTTGAGAGTGAATCATGTACTTGAGAGAGTAATATCTATCTTGTAACCTTGAATCGAGTAATAAGATCATCCCTTTACCCCGTGGACGTAGGTAATCATACCGAACCACGTATATCTTGTGTTCTTCAACATCTCTTACTTGTTTACTTTGCGATGTGTGTGTTTTATGGTTCTTTGGATGTAGTAGTAGGATTTTATACATCTACATTAGGTGAGTTATATCTATCTCTTTACATGAAGAGAGAGAAATAGGACGTGAGGGAGAAGCAAAGGAAATAGCATGCTGAAGTAGTGGTAGCATCAGTAGAGCAGGAGATCCAGAGATAGTATTAAATTTTTACTTTGCTTGGTTGGGTGGGTGCACATGGTAACCTGCAGAAAGAGAGAAAAATGGTTAAAGGGATAGTACGGGCAAGGTCGCAAATTGAGAACAGTGCCGACCAAAGCAAACGACCAATAAAAATCCGGCAAGGTATTTAGTTGAATATCATGCCGACCCTATAAATGTCGCATCCAGGTATGAAATGTCGGCAAGATATTTAACCTAAGAACCATGCCGGCCAAATACTTGCAGATTTTTTTTTTTAGGTTTGAATTGAGTTGTTCTTCTAATTTAAGATTCATATTTGTTAGGATTTCTATAAGTTTTCTTGAAGTGATTCTGCGTGTTTGAAAGCTTATCGACGATGGAATCTTCGCATCTATAATCGACGAGTTTTTTTGGATTTGATGATGAATGTTGATGGGAGGTCGGTATGGTGGCAAGAGGAGGAGAGGAAGAAGAGAAGATGAAGTGAAATCAGTTTATTAGGTTAATTTTTAATTATAACTGTGAAGGGTATATTCGTAACTTCAGCATATTTCACCACCCCCTTAGCAAGGGAACTAGGTCCATTTAAATTTGGGTATATCCCAATTAATCTGGGTATACCCCAATCAAGCCAGGTTTTATATACCCACCATTCTGAAGAAAAAAAAATCATATAAAAAATTGGGAAAACAAACAATTACTTCCTCCGTTTGTAAATGATTGGTTTGTTTGTGTGTAAATTTTCACACAAACCTGCCTATTTTTTAGAAACAGATGGAGTATTAGTTATGGACTACGGCGCTGCCGGCGAACATGGGTTTTATAGTTGTGTTTTGTATCAAACAAATCACCAGAGGGTTTATTAGCAAGGGCTTTAGCCAGGTTTGTACTAAAGAAACTCTTTATTTTTATTTATTTTTTCTGACTATGGTTGTTTTGGGATCATGGTTTTTTTTGGGGGTAAGACATCTTGAAGTAAATCTAAGGCACCCCTTATCCAAATATTTATGTTAATTCTATAATTACCCTTTCTAATTAAGTTTGTTAAATGATTACCTAGTTAGTATAATTATTAGTTAGTGTAGTAATTAGTTGAATGATTAAGTTAAATCAATTAATGATTAGTGAGCTGAAATTAATAAATTGGTTTTTTATAAGAAGAAGAATTATTGAAAGGGTAGACTAAAAGAAGAAGAAGATGGAAAAAAAAAATAAAAATAACTAAGATGGGTGAATATGAATTGAGTGATAATGGCTCCTCCAAATAAGAACCTTCATTTCCTAGAGTATTCGTTAATGTTACTTGTATTGTCCAAAATGCTCCAAAAGTGAAAAAAAAATTAAGTGGATTTCGGCTAGGTGAAACAAGTTCGGCTATAATATCTGAAGAACAAGTAGCCGAACTTATATGGAAATTCCGTTCGGCTAACATTTTCAAAGGCGCGGGTAACCAAAATTTACTTTAATGGAGTTTTTGCTTTGTTTGGCTAACAGGTTCCGAGACAGGTATCCGAACTTTTATTCTAGAATATACAGATCAATGTTCGGTTTCCAACGTCTATTTTCGACTAAACCAAACTCAATATAAGAGTTTTCAGGGTGAAGTTCGGTTAGAAAATCCTCAAATAAACCGATCTTAACATATGTGTTTGCATAGTAGAGTTCGGTTAGCAAATTTTTATCGTACCGATAGCCTTTACTTTGCCTCATCTAATTCACATATCTTGTTTGCAGGTTTGGTGGGATACCTTTCTATCAAGAAAGGGTTTGAATCTTCTTCGGCATGGAAGTCCCCTTTGCTTATGAACTATCTATGAACTGGTTGTAAGTTTTGTAAGTTACAGTGTAGGAAGTTTCCATGAACTCATCAAGTTTTTTAACTTAGAATTTGATACTTTCAAGAATCTTCGTACTTAGAAGAATTTATGTTCTTCTTTTATTGAAAGTTATATGAATTGACTGAATGTGATGTTTCTGTGATGGAATTAAAAGGGTAGGCAGGTTATTGAAATTCCGGCGTATTTCAGGCTGAAATGAACTGCCGGTTAATATTGACCTGATTAATTTTGACCAGGTCAATGTTGACTAGCAGTAATTTTTTTGTTGTTACAAAAAGGTTCTTAACGGCTTACAGGTGTTACGATTTTCATGTTACAAAAATTTCGTAACGGATCTCGCATGTTACGACTCGCCGCATAGTAACGGCTCTGCTGTAACAAACGTCGTTTCAACCCAAAATTCGTAATGGCGGTATTGTGGTTACAAAAAAATTGTAATACCCTTTTTGAAACAGGTAAAAGCCATTACAACCCTTTTTAGTAACAACTCGTTTCTATTCCTAATCCCAGAACTTAATGTAGTGTGTGTTCATCAAACATGATTAACTCAAATCCACAAAAGTATTATCAACACCTGATAGTTCATAAAACAGAATGAACTCCCACAAAAAGCTTAGAGTTCATCAAAGAGCATAAACTCGAAGCCCCATAATCATGACCAATGCTTGGTAGTTCATCAAATAGCACGAACTCTTGTACGAAAATAAGTAGGAAGCTCAGAATTCATCACAGAGCATGAAATCAAATAATTATGAAAATAAAATAGTTACGGAGATTAACACTTAAACATTACAGAAAGGTATTTTGGTCCATTCGATATTTTCAAACAATTATGGACTAAAGAGAAAGTGTGTTTTGCCGAGGACCAAACTGCCGTGGCCCTGGTTATAAACAATTACACTTTTTTTTTTTTTTTTTTTTTTTTTGAAGCAGTATTGACTTGTATTTTTGTTGCTCAAGTCCATACTCGCTGCTTTGGTTATGGGCTTTATTTGACCCATTCGACAATTTTGTGTTAGTAACGACCAATGATATATATATATTTGACTCATTCGAAGAAATGCACAAACGATTTTGTGTCCGTAACAATTTTGGCTCTCCTATTATTTCTTTTTGCTCTCCATTAGTCCCTCTAACAAAATCTAAGGACAACGAGAGGCATACATTTTTACGTACTATATATCTTTGGAGACAGTATTCTCTAAACGTAGTATTATATATCGGTAAATCCCATGTCTTTGTGTGAATAAAGTATTTAATGTGAAGATAAACTTCACAACTTTGTGCCAAAATAAAAAAACTGCAAAACTATCAAGTAATTAACACCCACAACAATTGAATAAGTCTGGGACGAACAATGACTTTGACAAATAGTAATATAATATAAAAATTATACATAAAATTGGGGGTTAATAATCCTGTAGTGACTCCCGATGGAATTGATTTATCCAACTACTTAGGGAATAAGTCATGTCTCCCTCGTAGGCGTCTTCCCAAATGATTTCTCTTAGCGCATCAGGAAATTCCTCAGGTTTTATCTCACGTTTGTTCTTAAAATGCTTTGCCAGAAAATATGCAGCTTCCTTGTCTGTCCTGCGAGAGCACGCAGTCACAATGCTAAACAAGAAATCAGATTTGAACTCGTTAAACTTAAATCCGTCACTCATCTTGTGCACATCCTTGACGATTCTAGCTAATCGCCTGGATTCACTTGGTTCGACATCATAAAATACTTTCTTCTTAACACACTCTTTGCAAATTTTCTGTGGGTGGCAAGGTGAACGATGTTTGTACCGATGGCGACAGTACGACGAAGTATGAGCCACTTCAACAAAGATACTCGCAAGTCTTTCTGAATTACAACGAACACAGACTCCATTATCAAGTCCATAAGCTATAGCAAGTCTTAAACCCTTTCTCAGTCCCTTTAACTGGTAATAAAGCCATGAGCCTCCTTTAGAAGACCAAGCAGAGGCACTCACTGGTTTTCCACCGGGATCTCGAAATATAACTCCGTACCCACCAACTCTTTGTTTCTTTTTGTAATAGCCATATACGTCCACCTGGTACGTATATGAAGCACGGGAAGCAACCCCATCTTTTTTTAATGTACAACTCTTACGGGTAGCAGCACTCGAGTTAGCATAAGCTCCTGTTTCAAGCCAAGAAGCTATCCATTGTTGTTTATCAGGAACTTTTATATTATATTCTTTAATTAGAGTCTGGTGATATTCCTCACGTTTTGCCGCTTGCCATCTTTCTGCCGCTTCATAATCACTACATGATTCTGAGCTGCTGCAATCAGATTCACCAGGATATCTATGTTCTTCTGGATGACTGTCGCTGAGAGAAGACAACGAGAAGGTATCTTCTTCTTCTTCGACAAAGAACTTCTGTTTATTCGAACTAATACTTGACATCTTACAAAATTTTCTTTGTTTTGTTTTCGTTTTATTTGTTTCTCGGGTTGTCTTGTAGAGCATATATAATAATTGAGACCGGTGAAAGCCTGCAAGCCACTATTTATAATAACATTGTAATAGAGTTTTACATGGATTAGGAAAACAAAAATAATAATCATTGTAATAGAGTTTTACAAGAATTAGGAAAATAAAAATTAGTATAAAAAAGGAAAGAGTTCAACAAATAAAACCTGGTCACTGTAGTACAGCGGTAAAGTCATTGAATATATTAATTACCTAATTGTCAGCACCAAATTCTTTACCAATCAATATGACCAATATATTTATGTCTAGGAGCAAAATAAAAAATTATGGACGAACAAAATAGCCAAAATATTTTTATAATGCTCAATCACGGGTTTTTTCAACTAAGTAAAAGATAATCATACAACTGGTTAAGAGGTAAAGCATTCAGCCATCAAAACGGTGACAGATTCCATCGAAATAAAAATTGATTCATAGATTAATTCTTACAAATGTCCTCTTGTGATAGTCTATAAAAATAAAACTGTTTAACTGAGAGAACTATCTCAACCTGATGCTACATTGCTAGTTATGTTATTGTCAACTTAAAAAGATAGAACATCCACTTGTATTAGTTTGACAATATATTACACATATTTATTTATTTTCCGTAGTTATCAAAATATTCCTTTAAAGAAAGTATCATTGTTCATGTTTAACAGATAAATTAGTCATTATCCATCTCCAAATAGGAATAGTTGCCTAATCTAATTTTAGGTTTTTTTCTAAATATACAATTTTTCTTCTTCTTGGAACAGGAGATATATTAAACAGACTAGCTTCCCAGATTTAAAGGCCGGAAAGCTGAGTCATAAGGGCATTACAAATTATAGATAGTTTGTTACCATCACCAGAGGATGGAACATAGTTTTGAACAATAGAGATAAGTTGTGGCTGCCAATCGGGCCTTAGGGAACTACAATTAAACATTTTAAAGTAGAAAAAAAGGTCTACATGTGCATCAGTGATCTTATTGTTGGTGGTTCTTTGTTGGAATTTCCATTTGATATTCAATTTCTTCATTAGCTTTTTGTTGTTGATTTCAATATTGCAGGTCCTCCTTTTGTTTTGTTAGTGCCATTGCATCGCTTTGATTACACCCATTATTGTGCTTTCGTCAAGAGAGCTCACTTCGCAATGGAAGGCCCGTTGTCCTTTGTTGTTGCCTCGTTCATCTGTTAAAACAATAACCACAATAGCAATGGATAAGTGGGTATGCCACCAGCCGTAGCAAATCAGGGTTTGGTTTGGTGTAGGGGTCATTATTTGGTTGTGGGCTAGTTGGCTTGTAAATATACAATTACATGAAAAAATCGTATACTAATATAAGAAAAAAGAAGAAACCTGTTTTGGGGCATACTCAATTGTTTTGAGGCATACCAAATAGTGCCAAAATAGGGTCACTAAATAAAAAACAACATCACCCCTTATCCACCCTTTTTAATAATGGCATAACTACCATTACATAATTAGTGTTAATGATTATAATTTGATTTGATTACTTAGGAATTTTAAAGATTGATTAAAAATTAAATTATTAGTGGTAAATTAGTAGAGAAAACAAATTTATGTGAGAGAGTTGGGATTTTTGAGAGGAAGAAGAAGAAGAAGTGAAAAAAAAATGGGTTTTGAGATTTTAGTGATTAGAAGTGACCAAAATTTGTAATTCAAATAAGAAGTATGCTTCCATAGAGGTTTAATGTCCTTTTTATATGTTAAATCTGTCAAAAAATTGAATTTTTAAAACCCAGATGAACGGTTCGGCTAACTACTTTTCAGACGAACTTTTTTTTTTCCTACCGAACTTAGGCCAAAAAAAAAAAAAATATTTGTCAGCCGAACCTAGGCATAAAAAAAAGAAGGTTCGGCTGAAAAGTTATCAGCCGAACTTCACTCTGAAACTGACGAATTTTAGGTTCGGCTGATTCGAATACAATCTACCAAAGTCGCATTAGCCGAACATAGTATTTTTCTAAATCATATACTAGGTTCGGCTCAAAATTGATATTCCAAGATCAGCCGAACTGATCTTCTAAAAACCTTAATTCCATCTTTGAAATCATATTCTATCGATCAAACAAAATAAAATCATTCGAAAACAAGATGGGTTTGTTACAAATACATTCTAAAATACATTTGAGACAATTGATATTTGGATTTCGCACTCCAACATCACTCACTTCGATTCGTGTTTCCTTTGCTTGATTGAATTGGAATCCAAGATGTTTAAGTTTAAAGGTTATTTTGATTTTTGATTTTAGGTTTTTGAAGATAAGGGCACTCTAATTTAAATTGTTTAAGGATATATAGGTAATTGTACTACCTTTAGACACCCCTTATAAACCCACCCTAGATGGGATAATGAATAAGTATGCCTCAAAAAAATTCAGTATGCCTCAAAACAGGTTTCAAAAAGAAATGTGGCCCTTTTATTTTTGTGGCCCCAAGCAAGGCTTAGTTTGCTTATATGTGAGGGCCGGCCCTGCCGATCAAAAAGATAAATAAAACCTGGTCAGTAAATGAGCTTTGGCTAAACAAGCTTCCGTGATGTTGGTTTATGCAAACTTTTTATTATGAAGGATAGCACAAAGCAGTCGAAAAGCCAAAAAGGAATTTGGCTGGATTACCATACTTAGAACATGGATATTGGTAGAATATCTTCCACACCTAAACAGGGTGGAGAGGCTTGCATTATAAAGATTATTACATACCCAAATTAGGGACAATCAACAATAAATGGGAATATTACAATTAAGACAATACTCAATGGGTTATACTGATTGAGGCATGCATATATTGCATTGATGGCTCTTAATCTTGTGTCCTAAACATGCCATGATTATAGTCTTGAATCAGTTATGCTAACAAGATGTTTAACATTCCCCTCAAGTCAGACTTTTGAGTCGGCGAAGGTGCAACTTGCTTCTAATGTACTGGAACCGTAATGAAGATAGCCCATTTGTATGAGAAAATTGGTGTTTCTCTTCAAATTCATAGTGTGAGATAGTCAAAATACCTCTTCAAATGGTTGTGTGAGATAGTCGAAATACCTCTTCAAAGTTTTAGTTCTGTGTTGATAAACAGACACAAGGGTTATTGATCTGTGTTGGTTAACAGACATAGGTGGTATTGATCTGTTTTGGTTAACAGATATAAGTGGTATTGATCTGTGTTGGTTAACAACAAACATAATTGGTAATGGTAGTGATAATTTTGTTGAACTGATTTTTTAAAGAGGGTGTTGATGGGAATATGGATATGTACTGACAAGAGCATCTTCTCCAATTGTTTTTTTTTTTGTTTTACCATAAAAAGCAATTGAAAGAGGGTTTGGTATGAAGAGACAGGGTATTTGAGTGTTTGGATGTTGATATGAAAGTGGTTGTGATGGTGGTGATCTTGTGGTGATCTTGTGGTGGAGGTGGTTGTTACAGCGGAAAAGCGAGGGGATCGAACCCTCCTGATACCAACTTAGAACATGGATATTGGTAGAATATCTTCCACACCTAAACAGGGTGGAGAGGCTTGCATTATAAAGATTATTACATACCCAAATTAGGGACAATCAACAATAAATGGGAATATTACAATTAAGACAATACTCAATCAGTTGCGCTGATTGAGGCATGCATATATTGCATTGATGGCTCTTAATCTTGTGTCCTAAACATGCCATGATTATAGTCTTGAATCAGTTGTGCTAACAGTATGCTTAACAACCATTACAAACTCAAGTCAAATCTTGAAAAGAAAATAATACATGATCTAAAGATTGGATTTCAACTCTTCTTCCTCCAAATAAATCCAACAATAAGTAAAATACAAATACAGATGAAACCTAAACATCAAGTGCATCATCCCCAGTTTCAACAGTATCAATATGTCCAAAACGAGGGAAGTAAATCTTGGACGAGCTGCAGCTTCCTTTTGGTAGCACCGGACACTTGATGAACTTCTTGGCAAACTTGTCAACACAAACGTAGACTCTGTAGAGCTGGCTATTGCCAGATTCATCGTCATTGCAACTAATGAACGGCGTAGCCTCGACTTCGTCTTCTATAGCTTTCATAATTTGGTATGAACTGTAAAATCCACCATCTGGTTTGATTCCTTCTTTGTGAAGAATGTGCAGGAGTTTGATTTTCTTCTTCAACTTTAAGGCCTTTTCGAAATATTCTTCTTGGTCTAGAATGGATTCTGAACATGTCCCGTATTTATCCCATTCGTGCCCCCAGAATTTTAGCCCGTCGTTGTTTGGGCAGTCAAGCACTGGCCAATTCTTCTGCAACTTCTTCTCAATGTCTGAAATCTACACAAACATACACACACATACGTATAAAACACTGATATTAGATCACCAGTTGCATATTCGCATGATCAAGGCGTTGACTTTGTAACTTTTCAAGAATTACTGAGCTTCCACATTTGATGCGTAAAATTTATTTACTTAGTTCAGGGAATGATGAACTACTTACAGAAGTTGGGTTGAAAGGATTTTCGGAATCACAGTAGGTAGGGTAAGTGCCATCTACGTAGTTTGGCCACAGCCCGTGAATACCAAAATCTGATTTGATTTTTCCTGGTTTTGACGAACAACCTTGAACGGTATCTTGATGAGATCCTGGCCACTATAACAACAGATCACAAAGAAAAGTAAGATAATGGTCGTATAACGTAGCGATCGGAGCATAATTAATGTATGGAGGACTTATACCTGTTGGACAAAGTAGAAGAAATCGAAATCCTGTTGAACACATAAAACTGCAACATGCTGCACGAGAAAGATCTCGACAAGGAGGAGCAAAATGGCTGATGACTTCATTTTTACTGGAGAAGACTTTGGGTTTCTGCGGCTTTGTTCTGCAAGAGCCACCTTTTATAGGATAGAGAATGGGGAGATTTCAATGCCAATGAGGCAATGAGTATATGTGAGAGCAAATTTCTTGTTTTTTTTTATATTAATCAAGCATATCTCTAGGTGATCATGCTACAGACTACATGGCCACCACTTCTCATCAAGATTATGTAGATCCTGAACAACCTGGCATCCTCGCCCTAATATATGTATGTGAGGGCAAGTTAATTATTGACTTGGGCACCCCAAAGTACGAGTCCCATTTTGTGCACAATTTTTACAGAGTGTGCAGGTGATATTTTAAATTCATTTTTTAGTTTAAATTATATAATATAAATGACGAGATTTTTAACACACATGATGACAAAATTTTCTGTCAACTAGTTAATCGATCAAATGAACGTGTCATGTCAAATTAGTGCTCATAAAAATGGATTTGCGCACACACTTCATATTTCAAGATGTCAAGTCAAGTCAAACACCAAGGGGGAAGAAAACTTCGTTGCCCCTGTTGCATTCAGTCGATTACCACATGCTAGAACTATCCTACTGAACGTGAACAACTAAAAATACAGCTACACCATGTTTGTGGTTTTGGTCAGACTGTCGGATAATTGGGTGTTCATGATTTTAATGCCATGCTTTATTATTATCATCGAAGTCGTGCAATTTAAAGCACGCCTGCAACACTCGGACTGGCTGCTGTATAAAAATGGGTGACCATGTGGGTGATGTATGGAGGGTAACATCATATTCAACTGCGGGCCTTCCTAGAAAAGACAGACTCTGAACTGAACATGGACCCATTTATAATTGGTCTTCCTTATGAAGTTGCTCATTCGAGTTGTTCATCGGGTTTTTTGTCTACATGCTCATGGTATTTTTTTTATATCGAGACTCTTTCTGATTCATTATTTTGGATAAAGGTGTCAGCAATCGGACATCGACTCTTTTTTTCGTAAATGATTGATACACGGAGCAACTTGTCCGGAACTGTACCGTGTGAGAGAGGGATGAGACCCACTCCTGCCAGGACCGTTGGATCTCTTGTCGGTGTCCACCTCGGTACTACTGCTCGGTGCGTGTATCAAAATCCTCTTCTAAGTTTTTCTTCAACATAAATATTATATTGAAACTTTTGGATTGCTTGCTGTTCATGAAAAGTTTCTTCTAACAAATTACTTTTCTCTTTTTTTTTTTACTCGGCAAAAATGAGATATTCATCAAGGAAGCTTACAAAAGCAAGCCGTGAACAAAGGAACAAGAAAACCCTAAGAAGGGAGGAGGTACAAACACCCCCAACCCATGCCCAAGAAGAAGTAAAAAGTTAAGAAAAACAACAAAATAAACAAAAAAATAAACCCAGACTTAAAACCAAAGAAGTTGCAAACCCTATGTTACAAATAACATACCCCAGTTAGCCATAATATAGTCCAGGCCAATGCCTTCCAAGGAATCCATGTTTCTGCACCAGAAGAAAGCTTGCGTCTTTACCATGTCAGTGGTTTTGGTAAAGGTCGCAGTCTCGTTGTTGAATATGATGCCGTTTCGGACATTACAAATGGTCCAAGTGATGGATGCAGGTAGTACTTGCCAAAGAGATCTAGCGACAGAATGTAAGTTCTTCACTCTCCAACCTTTGATGATTGTGTCAATATAGTTGGGTATAACCCATTGGAGATTCACAAAGGATAGAAAATACAACCAAATATCTCTTGCAAATGTGCAGTGGAAAGGAGGATGGAAGGTGGATTCTCCCGCTTGACAGCACATAAGGCATCCGTTAATTATTAGCTTCCCTTTCCGATAGAGAACATCCATGGTAGCTAGATTTTTATGATAAACCTTCCAAAGAAAGAAACATATCTTATGTGGCCAGGATCTCGACCAAAAACTCACATTTCTAGGCTCCAATTGATGCTCTTTTTCGAACCACGCATAAGCAGATTTTACTGTGAAGGAACCACTTTTATCGACTGTCCACTCAAGAGTGTCTTGCTTAGTACCCACCGATAAGTTTTCTATTAAGCCAAGAAGAGAAGAAACTTCGTTTATTTGTATTTGAGAGAGTCTTCTGTCTAGACCAATGTTCCAATCTCCACCATTAAATAAAAATTCAGCACATTTTTTTACTGTCCAGTTCTTCGTACAAGTGATGGAGTAGATGTTAGTAAAGGCTATGTAAAATGGTTTATCACCGACCCAAGTGTCTTCCCAGAATCTGATAGTGGTCCGTCACCTAAATTAAGTCTCGAACATTATTTGAAGGTCTTCAACTGAGCAAAGATAGTCTTCCAGACTCCACACTTGTTTCTCATTGGGCATATTCTTCGAATGAAACGGATTGATGAAAATGTTGAAGCAAAGACACGGTTGTATGAAAGGTGCAATTGCTTAACATAGAAAACTCCTTATAAGGTGTATTTTCATCCCATTCAAGTTTTAGTTATATGGAAATATTTTTATCATAAATGTTGTATGTGCAGGAAAAATTATCTACTCGAGAAGCTACACCACAGCGAACGACTACTTAAACATTAGGTACATTTCTTTTGGATGTCTGCTTGTCAACTGAATTCTTCCACCTAAACCAGATGTTGGTCAAGATCAGAGCCAGATAGAAAGGTTATTGTGGGGGAAATCCATTCCTTTATATCATCCACCTCATGAATGGAATACATGATAAATAATCCCACCATTTCACTTTTTAAAGCTTTTATGTTCACACAATTTATTGGTTTAACGAGGGTCCCCCAATTTTAAAAGCACTAAATACCGGTTGGGTACCGCAAGTGTGCCTCGAGGAATTTTTGTGTGCAATTGAAAGATAATAAAGGCTGTTTTTAGACATATAAATACAAAAAAGGACGTCAAATAACAAAATCAGAAGGTCCCTTAACCAATTTTTTTATAATGGCAAATCTTCCCTTTATGTAATAGTGTTAGTAATCAGGATTAGTGATTAAAACTTTTGTTTAGTGATTAAGATAATTTTTCAGAATTATATAGGTTTGTGTAGATGATAAATTTTGGGGGAAAAAAAGTTTTTATTGAAAAGGAGAGAAGGAGAAGGAGAAAGTGAGAAATTTTATTTCTTGATTCAATGGAGGATGAGGAGGGTCATTATTCATCTAAAAAACCTAGGAAAATACACATCAACTACAACAATGATTCCCAAATGGCTGATTTCTTAGATTATGAGAATGATTTTACACAAACTCAAACTCAAACTCAAGCTCAAACTCAAACTCAAACACAAACTCAATATGATGCTTTTTATGAGCCAAATCCAGATGTTGAAGACATTGATGAGGAACCCAATGCTTCTAATACACAGGTACACTTCTATCCTATGCTTAATCTCACTTTTATAGCTCGAAATTATCAAAAGTTTGTATTTTTTCATTGAGGTTCGGCGAACCAGGTTGAGGTTCCGCTTACATCTATGAGCCGAACCAACCAATTGATGAACCGTTTGGTTAGCTGAAACTGTTTACTGTATGCGCCAAACATATATTTTCCACTTCCAACCCATTTTCTAGATACTAGTTCGTCTTGTATAAAATTTTCATAGAAAGTCGAACCTAATCCTAAGAGTTCTGGAATAAAAATTGCCAATGGTTCGGCTTATATAATGAAAATCGTATGAGCCGAACATACCATACATAATCGTTGGGTACATAATTTGTTGATGGTTCGGCACATATTTTTAATATCTTATAAGCCGAAACCTCTGTATGTATAAGGTTCAGAACATTCTATGATTATCGTATAAGCCGAATCTAACTATTAATTTTCCTTTGTTGTATTTAACCTTGTGATATTATTTGTAGATCGCGCTTGCCAGACCTGTACCAATGGAAAATCAACCTAATACAGTAGACGTAATTCACGAAGATACTAAGGATCACTTCCAAAATGATTTGGTTTGTAAGAACTTGTTGTTTGCCTTAATATTGTCGGAATATTCCGAAATTTTTCTTATTAATTATTTATGTTTGAATGAATGTAGAGATGGAAAACTAAACCAAAAGCACTGGCTTGGGCTGAGGAACACACGATGAAGATAAATTGCGTACTAGTTAAAGGATGACAAACCGAGGGGATCAGTTTGAATTGATTTGTGAGCGAAGTGGAAGCTGCGCTAGCAAGGTTAAAAAGGATTCTGTATATGTTGGGAAGACCGGGAGAAAGAATATGACAAAGATAAAGAAAACAAAGTTCCCTTTGAAGATCGTTTTCAACCTCAAGAACAAGAATAAGTCTTTAACAAAGATGATGAATATTGGGTTATGAATAAAGAAATGGATTGTCAGCATAACCACCCACGTCCACATGACCTTCATGGACATCCAAAAGTAGCGCGAATCAAACCCAACGAGATTCTAGAAGTGGATAAAATGACATGAGCACGTTTGCTACCGTCTAGGATTCTTAGTAAATTGAAGGCGGACGACAAGAATAACAAGTCGACTATGCAAACTATCTACAATGCAAGAAATAAGATTAGAAGACTCAATTTTCAAGGTAGGATGGTAATGCAACAAGTGATGTGGCTAGGGGTAGAGCATAATTAACTACGCTTGCCAAAATAAGTTGGATGACTTTGGTCAAGTCACACACCTTTTTCTTGCCCACCCGGAATACGTCCAATTGGCTCTATGCTTCCCATAACTTCTTATATTGGATTGCACATACAAGACTAACAAATATGAGATGTCGTTGATGAACATTGTGGGGCATACGTCGACAAAGGCACTGTTCACCATGGATTTTTTGTTTCTTGAAAAACGAAAATAAAGAAAGTTATGTTTGGGGGTTAGAACAAATGAAGTTAATCTTCCCGGAGGGTTCTCTTCCTAAAGTGTTCGTTTCCGATCAAGATTCATCGTTGATATATGTTATTAACAAGGTATTTCTGGAAGCATTCAACTTTCTTTGTACGTTTCATACATGGTGCAATGTGAGGAAAAAATGCCAACCTATAATTCAACCACTTAAGATGAAAGAATTAGAGAATATTGCTAAACTACCGGTGGATACACGAGTAAAGACAAAGAATGAATTCTTGAAACAATATGAACATAATGAAATGTTGTGGGCTTCTTTTCATGGAGAATGGAAAGCTTTGGTATGGTCAATCACCGAGGATGTTTACGAAGAAAATATTAAAATGATTATTAACCATTGGAGGATCGACTACCCCGACGTCATTACTTACTTGCTCATAGATGTGTTGGAACCTAATAAATAAATGTTTGTGTCTTGTTTCACAAATCGACAAAAACACTTCGACAACCAAGCCACGAGTACGGTAGAGTCGGCTCATTATCGGTTGAAGAATAAACTTTTTGGATGTGTTGACACATTTGTCACGGTATTTGACGCTTTGAATGTGTCGATACCAAGTGAAGAAGTAATCGAATTTTCAAGTGCTGAGGATTAAGATGATAAGAAAGAGGTTAGTGAAGATGATGAGAAATAGGTTAGTGAAGAGGATGAGATTCGTTTAGGATCTCCATAAAAATGTTTTATGGATTTATCCACGTATTTTGTGTCTTTCGATTTTCGTGTATGATGAGGATGATACAATATTAGAATTGCAATTACATGTACCCATCAAAACGAAATACTTGAATGATTTACTTTTTTTTTATGGAATGTATCATTTTTTGGAACAACCTTAGTATATATTCATTCACCAACTAGTGAGAAATTCGGCTTGTATTTAATTGATATAAAAAGCCGAACCACCAAAAGAAACCAGAATCATGAGCACAAGATATGGCTCAGCTTGTGACATTAGTTCAAGGAAAGTCGAACCTAAAAAAAGATAGTTTTTGACATGTTCGGCTTGTAACATTATTTACATTAAAGCCGAACATGTCAATATTAAAAAAAAACCAGAGTTTCTTTGTCAGGTTCGGCTTGTAACCGTATTTACATTAAAGCCGAACCTGAAAAAATTAAAAAAATTAGAGTTTCTTTGTCAGGTTCGGCTTGTAACATTATTTCAAAGAAAGCCGAATATGGCATGATTCATGAACACAAGAATTATTATATCATTCCAAATAGACTTTTCAAATTCATAGAAAATGTGGATTACATCCCCGCTAATATCCTAAACGGGTAATGAGAAACCTTCTAAGAATGTGGTAGTGATCTTCGTATTTGAAATTCTTTCCTTTCCATCATCATCATTCCTCTAGAGCTCGAACTTCAATCTCAGAGTTTGTTTCACCCTTGAGTCGATATCGACTCACAACCCGAACTAAAGATATGAAGTCTGTGACTTTTTTCTTAATACTTTAAATCCGGAAAAACAAGGACACACTATCCCGGTTGTGAGGATTACTTGTTTCTATGCAGAAGGCTTCATGAATTCTAACCAAGTAGTACATACTCATCAGACCCTTCACTCGTCGTTCTTCACCCTACTTTGGATAGTATGCTACATAATTAGTGGAAAGAGATAAATCTTATTCTAGAGTAAACTTAGGATTTAGGGGTGCCATTTTTTGAGCATATGTGCTTAAGAATATGAAAAAATGCATCATTATATATAGACTATAGGTTTACAACGACTATATCTTTCAAAAAAAGAGTCGCTCCTAGATTTTCGTGAAAAATCAAAAAGTTCGGCTGATACAAATTTTAGAAAATAAGCCGAATCTATATAAGTAACGGCTAAATTTTAAAAAAATTTAAAAAATTTACAGGTTCGGCGCACCATAGCGGATAGATTTAAGACGAACTATAGACTGGACTACATGCCAAGAGTGATTTTTAAGGCTCGGCTTATAACTCAAATTATAGAGCAAGCCGAACCTTAGAAATACAAGATTCGGCTTGCAACATAATTTACAGGACAAGCCGAACCTTAAGAATAGATGATTCGGCTTGCAACAAAAATTATAGGTTAAGCCGAATATTACAATTTCCAGGAAAACAACTTAAATAATTAAAAAGATAGTTCAGCACCTAAAAGTCAAAGAACTTGCAAAGTGTACTTAATACTTAAGAAAACATTAAAAAGAACTTGCAAACTTAAACGTGCACTTAACGACGACCCTTCTTGTTAGTTCCGCACGACCACCTCTTCTTCCTCCTTGGCGTTCATCTTCTGACGTATCATTATTACCGGATGGTTTTCTAATACCACCTCCACTTGTACCTTCAATAACTTGTCGATACCTCTTAGTGGTAGGCCTTTGTGCGGGTACCTCAGATTCCTCGTCATTTGTTTATAATTGCATCCCACTTGTTGTAGAGGCATTTATTTTCTTCAACAGTCATAGGTGTTTTGCAAACAAGTTTGGTCTTCATTTTTTTCAACATCTTCCTACCCGTGGCAAACTATTTTCATTTGACAAAAACTTCCAACCGTGAATACGAAGACATTTTTACCATGAACTAATATATGCAAGAGTATAAAGGGAAATCATTCTTACCATTATCTTGAAATCCATCACTACTTTTTCGGAAGTAGACTTTGCAGAGATCTTGATTTCCTTCGCCTTCGCCTTATCAGTTTTTTTTTACTTTTATTATTCATAATGAAGGGATGATAAATATGGTTATACCAATCCATGTAGCTGATGGTATTTTCAATTGAAGTTGTAGTAAAGAGTTCGTTGAGGCTTGTGAAGGCAATGATTTCTAGACTTAGTAGAACTTAAAAATATAGAAAACTTAACTCGAAATTGATTTCAAGTAATTGGAAAATAACCAAGACACTAGAATCCACTTTTACACATGAATGATGTCAAATATTTCATAACTCTAATTATCCTTTTAATCCTTTATTTCTTAATCCACAAATAATCAAACATATTCTCAAAAATTAATTTTATCCCCTAAGCATAGATTATCTAACCAAAGCATAACCTATCTAATTGAATCACAACTAATGAAGAAAATTATGTAAACTTTTAAGATTTTTGCAAAAGCAGTGATTGAGTAAATTATAATTAAATATTAGAGAAAATAAAATAGTTACCCATTGTTCATGTGTGAATAGCTTCATCCATTGCCTTGGTTACGAGAGAATTAGCCGCTCATCATGTTGGAAACACGCTCAAAAGTTGATTTCATTTATGCTCAAAGGGTTACAAATGATGAATAAGGGAGAATTATAACAAAAATCGGCTTTGCAACGCTTATAACTGTTGAAAAAACCGTTACAAAGAGCCGTTACTGTTGTTGTTGCGTTTATAAGTCTGCCTGTAAACTGCGACCCACAGAAAGAATCGATGTCACTGTTCAAAAACGATTATTGGTGCAGGTCCGTTCTTCGTGTTCTTCCGTTTAGCAGCAGTAGAAATGGTAGCTCTGCAAATTTATTTTTTTCGCTCTGTGGTGCTCTTTTTCTATCCCAATCTCTCCGTCCCCATTGTACGCATCCCCTACTCCTCTTTTATACTCAACAGTACGAAGAAATCATGTGCAATAACTCCATATAATCTCCATAACTCCGGCAGTGAAGAAAATATTCTCGGAATATTTTCTTTCCTTCTTGCTTCATCCATTCACCCGCAGCTGTCCAAACTTCCTTATATTTTCTTTTACACGCTCCTAATTGTTGCTAGAGTCAACAAACACGCACAAAACACGTTCGAATTCTCCGAGACTCATGCAGACCCGTGAAAAGCTTCTTTCGTGTACGTGACTCCCTGATTTCTTCTCGTGAGTTATCCATCCAAATCTAGTCGAACAAAAGGCCCATACCAGCCCTGTTTAGCCAAGAGGAACAAACCCAAAGAGTTTCGGCCATTGAATCTCGCTAGAACATCACCAAAAATCCAACCCTAATCTGCAACTTCTTTTCCCGCCAAAACCAAAATTTGAATGTTGAAGAAGGAGTGCCCCGATCCAAAAGGTGGGCGCCTTTAACACATGGGGTGCCCTGAGGTGCCCCTTATCCAAATTGAGGGTGCCTTTAGCAAATGTCCTCTGGGGGTGTTCCGAGCAACTTTTCGAGCCGAATTTTCCAGCAATCATTATTTCCAAAAAATACCTACAAACACACAAAACACCATAGTAAGGACAAAAACGAGTACTAACAATAGAGACACCGAGGACAATTTAGACACAAAAATGTGTCTATCAGTAGACCGGATCCTCTTCACATGGATCATCACCTAAAGGTACTAACTTAGCAACATCTAATTTGTTAATATCTAAATTCTTCCAATACTCAAGGGTAGGGTCGGGATCATACTTTGGTTCCCATGATGAAGTGGTGCTTTTAGTTTAATTACCACCCTTTGGAAAAAACATGAATTTCTCGTCAAATAAAGGAACCTTTTGGATGCATCCTAATTGATGGAGTGTTCGCCGAGGATCGTATATTACATAACTACCGGGATAAAACAATGGACCATGGTACATAGCCACCTTCATATCCTCATCTTCAACAATTTCATCTTCTTTATATTCCTTCACATATGGTTGAAAAACGACGTCATCAACACCCATTGTATCTAACTTCTCCCTCAAACTTGCCACCAACTGTTTTTTTTCTTTCTTTTCTTCGAGTCCTCGTACCTTGCTATTGTTGGCTCTGTATCAACCTACTCGACATCCTTTTCAAGGCCAATTCCAAAATTGGGAAATGGTCATATACCTACACCTACATACAGATAACCACATAACTAACTTAAAATGATTGAAGTAATAGAAACATAACAATATACATTGTTTTCTTTGACACAACAAAGTAAGAAGGCAATTTGAAAACTCAGTGCATTGTTCGGCTTAATTCGTAACAAGTATTATAAGCCGAACCTGACAAGATTTATTGTTCGGCTTATATGTGAGCATGGATCCGAACCATACACTGATGACCCAAAAAATTTCAAGTTTGATTGTCGAGAATTACCTGAAGCATAGTGAAGTTTCCTCAAATTTTTGTGCTTGTCAACCTAGAGGCGCCCGCAAGTTGGTCCAGCAGGTAAGCTAGCGAAGCCGTTACCCAAGCATACTTGTTAACAGTAGCAATATTCTTTACCAATTGGAGATAATTAGCATTCACCTTGTTTCCAGTAAGGTTAGGAAAGATATCTCTGCCAAGAGTATAAAGAAAGTATGCGGTTCCGGTTTGCTTCACTTTGATCTCGTCCATAACCAACACCCATTTCTTTACTTTCTCCTTTGTTCCCTCAAATTCCTTTTTCAAGTTAGTTAGATTGATCTTTTTATTCTTCTTATTTTTCCCACCGGATATGAAAACGGAATCGGCATCTTTAACGGATCGACAAAACTCCAACTCAGTTTTGTATGCATCCCAACCAAGAAATTCCTCGAATAACTTGTATAGCTCATCCCAACTCATGTCATAATAATCAGCATCCACGCTTACGCCCCTTTCCATAAGGATTGTAATATTACTCGCCTCATCAGGAGTGATTGTCATCTCTTCAAAAGGTAATTGAAATATGTAAGTCTCTGGAAAAAATCTCTCGGAAAAACAGGAGGTTATCACACTATCATATTCCTGATGTCCATATTGAATAGCAGGCCATAAATCAGAGGATTGTACGTAAGCAATGACCTCGGGAACCTCTTCAAAAAGTTTCCATTCCGCTGCCCTATGGTGTCTCAATACTCGGACTGCACGATTGTGATCAAGAGTCTCATAAATATTTTATTCCCAAGATTTGGCGTAACCAATCAACACATCTCTTCCATCTTCCGGAAGACCATGAGGCAAACCATCTGATTTAGGTGAGATTACGTCATCTTCATCAGGAAGGTAAAAAACCTGTTGGCCATTGTTCTGTAACTTTGTTCTCTGTCTCTGGTTCTGCAATCTTCTTACCTTTCTCGGGTTTTTTTGGGGTTGTGTTTCTTGATTATCATGAACTTCTTCTTCATCATCATCAATTCCTTCTTCTTGTCTTCCAACTCTTCCTTGTTCATCTTCTTCTTCTATTCCTATTCCTCTATTTCTCGCTCACAATTTTTTCTTACCTCCTCCTCGAGGATCGAGAGTTTTAGAAGTAAAAGGTGTTGATAAGCATGTAAATGTTACATTTTATACCCATATTTATATTAGATATGATACAATATTTTAGTTACTAATACTATTTTAGTGCTTTTGTAGAAAGTGTAAGTGAATTCGATCATCCAACGAATAAACAACAAAATGTGAGACTTATTGGTGTTTGAGACGAAAATGGCAAAATGTGGTTGGCCTAGTATCTCCATGTATCAGCAACCACAATGATCAAATATGCTAGTCTGGTATTTCTATATATCAGCAGCACTTATTATGCTGGACTGGTATTTCTATATATCAACAACACTTATTATGTTGGCCCGGTATTTCTATATATCAGCAACACAATGATAAATGAGGTTGGAATTGTATCTCCATGTATCAGTAACCTCCATGATGAAACGGGGTTGGCCTGGTATCTCCATGTATCAGCAACCACAATGAAAAAATGTGGCTGGCCTGGTATCTCCATGTACCAGCACCACTAAGCTTCCTTATTCTACCAAAGGAGCTAAAGAATATGTGTAAGGGGACGTGGTGTTGTTGGGTCAAGGATAGTAAATGGAGAAGCAGAGAAGTGCTTTCTTTAATTCAAGCAAGTGACGTATCCATCACAACCTTATATTTCATTTCTTATATGAGACAAAAGGAGTTCATGCAGGTGGCATTTGTTAAACGAGAAGGGTTAAAGAAGTGGGAGTCTGGGAGACGTGTTTAGTTGTCCACTGTCTCCTTAACTTACGAGAGAAATTGGCGATGGAAGAATACAAAGGGAAGGAGCCGGTCATCAGCAGTACGTCGTCGACAGAGTTTTGGGGTTGTAGTTACTGGCGGTGGAGTAGATGGATATTACAACAGAGAGACGAAATAGTGAGAAGAGAAGGAGTTGCGGTGATCAACTGCCGTGATTTAATGCTATTAATACTTGTGGTGTGAGTCTTGCGGCAGTCGACAGTGAAGAATGGCCAAGTTGGACAGTGGTTTGGTCGAGTTTCTGCGTCGAGATGAAAGTTGGTTTCTATCAATGGAGGTCTTGCATCGACGAAGAGAAGAAGTTAGAGGAGCTCGGGCATGAAAGAAACCCAAGCTATGAATTTACTGCTGGTGCCTAGATTACCCACAACGGGATTTGTTTGTAACTGATGTTACTGCAGTTTGCCTTGGGTGGTTCGGTGGTCAGAGATTTATATGAACAGAAGCAACGAAGAGTTGAGAAAGAGAATAGCTCGGGATGGATTCAGTTGAGAGAAGATTTATCAAGACGGAAATGGAGGTACGAATGAAGTTGGTTTTGCCAGCATGTGTATGAATCTCGCAATTGCAGGGGAATATTTTGGACAGGGTTTGATCAGTGGTTGCTGTATGGGCAGTATTAAGGCGTAACTAAAGTTTAAACGATGGGTGCAACCACTGGTGATGCTTTAGTGGTTTTCGGTTGAAAGCAAATGCTGATGGCTGTGTGTGGATATGAACATGTGAATGGAGATGATTGAAGTTATTTGTTTCAAGTCATTTTTCCCAAGCTGCTGGTATCAAATGGAGATGGGAATGAAGACGAATTCCAAGTGGTGCTGTGGTTAATAATGCCAAGAGTTCGGATTTGAATTGTGGGATTAATTGGTGAAGCTGTGTTTGATCGAATGGAATTCAGTTGTTGTGTTTGTTTTACATGGCAAGATGCTTCAAAAATTGGATGGTGGTGTCGGTCATGTGATTGCACAATGGAGTTAGAGAGAGATATTTGTTGGCTGGTTTCGAATGGACTGTTGCCGTCGATGCAGTGGAGATGGACTATCTGCCAACGTGGGTGGATTCTGAATCTGCAGCAAATGTAAGGAAACTGTCTTGCTATATGATGGCCGGAGAGAATTATTATCGCAGTGGGTCTGAATTTGGAGCTACTAGTGGGCTGGGCCTGGGAAAATATTTCTAGGTCTTATTGTTATACCCGCAGCAGCAGACATATATAAACGAATCGAGAAGAAACACAAAAACGAGGAAGAGGCCGGAATGGGGATTCTTTGAAGGCATGCGGCTACGGCCGTAAAGAGAGAAAGGCTAGGGTTTGGAGTTTTACTTTTCCATTTTGTTTTAGCTATTTTGATTTTAATCTTTTTTATGGCTTTTGAGAAAGCCATGGCTAGCTAGAAGCATGTTAGGGTTTAGGTCGAAACCAATTTGATTGTGTGAACTCTACATTCTTAATAATGATTTGAATGACTAGTAATTTATCTTCATAAAAGCTTGTATCTAATTGTTTATGTGATTTTCTTGATTATTTATGCTCTTGAATTGATATTTCGTGTTTCGGTTAAATCCCTAGACGTGGTATGCAAGGATAGATAGGTAATGCTTTAGGATCACTACATAATAAGCGAAGAAAATTACAGCGGAGAAACAGTATTTGAAAAGGCATATAATATATTTTTAACGATTAGTAGAGTTTGCATAATTAATTGGTGGAAACCGAAAATCCTAATAACTCATTCCCTATATTGGTTACGTCTTTATTATTTATTATTTCATTTCATCCCGAACATCTTAAAAATCATTAAACATCATCTTATTGATTACTTTGTTTTTGGTATTAGTTGGTAGGGTATTTCACACTCCTCGTGAGAACGACCTGTACTTGCTATTGTTCTACTAGCTAGTTAGACACTGTGCACTTGCAGTATTATTATTGTGGGTTTCCGAACCTATCAAGTTTTTCGCGTCGTTGTCGGGGAGTGGTTGCATAATACACTCTGACTGATATCAATTTTTGTATATAGCTTATTTTTTTATTTTGTATATAATTTATTTTTCTCTTTCTTTTAGATTTCTTTTAGTTCTTTTTACCCAGTTCTTTTGAATATTTTCTAGGTACCTTAGTCTGAAGTGCTATAGGCGAAAAGATGCACTCACAAAGCTTTTGCAAGGACCACTTGGAAGATCCACTAGAGGTTTTCTTAGCACATTTTGGGTATGATTTTGATGATGATAGTGTTATTTGTGAAGTCAATGCCTTATTAGACTCCACACCACTGCTAGACACTAA
Source organism: Papaver bracteatum (assembly GCA_023529315.1). Taxonomy (NCBI): domain Eukaryota; kingdom Viridiplantae; phylum Streptophyta; class Magnoliopsida; order Ranunculales; family Papaveraceae; genus Papaver; species Papaver bracteatum. The sequence continues at coordinate 27,574 of JAJJWX010002462.1, forward strand.
CAGATGGAAGCCAAAACTAGAACTTCTAGTTATCTCTGAGTCTCGACTAGTTCCATCAGTCGAGAATGGTCCGACCTTGACCCATAATCCATTAAGTTCTGATTTTTTTTGTCTTGATGGTGTTGATAATGAAACCGTTTTACATAATGATGGGTCTATGAGTCGTGATACTATTGCTCCAATGAGGCCTTGTTCGGCAAGTGAATTTGAACCAACATATGTTTGTGTGCCCGACTTAGCTGAAGTTGAACCAATATCAGTTGTGGAAGTTATTTCCGCTGACTTAGAACCTGATTTAGGGAGTACAAAAACTGTTCAATTCTTTAAACAATCTTTACTAATTATCTGCGAACCTGATTTACTTTATATTCAAGGTTCGAATTATGTTTTAAATAAGATTGAATTCAGTTTTATCTCTCTAGGTACTAATATTTCTTACTGCAGGTTCATGTTTATGACTAATCATATTAGTTGGGTTGATCCCCAACTCTTCAGGCTTTATATATATGACTCACAACTTACCTTGGGGTACCAACCCCACATTGTTTGAGAACGTGCTACTGGCAAGTAGGGAAACAGATAACTTTCGCTTCATGGGAGTCAACCCATCAGATTTGTTCCCTCTACTCTATCTCTTATTTTCTTTTTGTTTATTTTTTTTCATTTCCCATCTTAATTTCTACGATTGGATAACTCAATTACATTGAGGGCAATGTAATATTTAAGTGTGGGGGAGTGGGTAATTTTCCATATTTTTGCATATTTTCACTTTTCTTAGGAATATTAAAAAACAAAATGCATAATATCTCTGTTTTGCTCGAGGACCAGCAAAATATAAGTGTGGGGGTGTTGATAAGCATGTAAATGCTACAATTTATACCCATATTTATATTAGCTAGGATACAATATTTTAGTTACTAATACTATTTTAGTGCTTTTGTAGAAAGTGCAAGTGAATTCGATCATCCAACGAATAAACAGTAAAATGTGAGACTTATTGGTGTTTGAGATGAAAATGGCAAAATGTGGTTGGCCTGGTATCTCCATGTATCAGCAACCACAATGATCAAATATGCTGGCCTGATATTTTTATATATCAGCAGCACTTATTATGATGGCCTGATATTTCTATATATCAGCAACACTTATTATGCTGGCCTGGTATTGGTATTTCTATATATCAACATCACTTATTATGCTGGCCTGGTATTTCTATATATCAACAACACTTATTATGTTGGCCTGGTATTTCTATATATCACCAACACAATGATAAATGAGGTTGGCCTGGTATCTCCATATATCAACAACCACCATGATGAAACGGAATTGGCCTGGTATCTCCATGTGTCAGCAACCACAATAAAAATATGTGGCTGGCCTGGTATCTCCATGTACCAGCACCACTAAGCTGTCTTATTCTACCAAAGGAGCTAAAGAAAATGTGTAAGGGGACGTGGTGTTGTTGGGTCAAGGATAGTAAATGGAGAAGCAGAGAAGTGCTTTCTTTAATTCAAGCAAGTGACGTGTCCATCACAGCCTTATATTTCATTTCTTATATGAGACAAAAGGAGTTCATGCAGGTGGCATTTGTTAAACGATAAGGGTTAAAGAAGTGGGAGTCTGGGAGACGTGTTTAGTTGTCCACTGTCTCCTTAACTTACGAGAGAAATTGGCGATGGAAGAATACAAAGGGAAGGAGCCGGTCATCAGCAGTACGTCGTCGACAGAGTTTTGGGGTTGTAGTTACTGGCGGTGGAGTAGATGGATATTACAACAGAGAGACGAAATAGTGAGAAGAGAAGGAGTTTCGGTGATCAACTGCCGTGATTTAATGCTATTAATACTTGTGGTGTGAGTCTTGCGGCAGTCGACAGTGAAGAATGGCCAAGTTGGACAGTGGTTTGGTCGAGTTTCTGCGTCGAGATGAAAGTTGGTTTCTGTCAATGGAGGTCTTGCATCGACGAAGAGAAGAAGTTGGAGGAGCTCGGGCATGAAAGAAACCCAAGCTATGAATTTACTGCTGGTGTCTTGATTACCCACAACGGGATTTGTTTGTAACTGATGTTACTGCAGTTTTCCTTGGGTGGTTCGGTGGTCAGAGATTTATATGAAAAGAAGCAACGAAGAGTTGAGAAAAAGAAGAGCTCGGGATGGATTCAGTTGAGAGAAGATTTATCAAGACGGAAATGGAGGTACGAATGAAGTTGGTTTTTCCAGCATGTGTATGAATCTCACAATTACAGGGGAATATTTTGGACAGGGTTTGATCGGTGGTTGCTGTATGGGCAGCATTAAGGCGTAAATAAAGTTTAAACGATGGGTGCAACCACTGGTGATGCTTTAGTGGTTTTCGGTTGAAAGCAAATGCTGATGGCTGTGTGTGGATATGAACATGTGAATGGAGATGATTGAAGTTATTTGTTTCAAGTCATTTTGCCCAAGCTGCTGGTATCAAATGGAGATGGGAATGAAGACGAATTCCAAGTGGTGTTGTGGTTAATAATGCCAAAAGTTCGGATTTGAATTGTGGGATTAATTGGTGAAGCTGTGTTTGATCGAATGGAATTCAGTTGCTGTGTTTATTTTACATGGCAAGATGCTTCAGAAATTGGATGGTGGTGTTGGTCATGTGATTGCACAATGGAGTTAGAGAGAGATATTTGTTGGCTGGTTTCTAATGGACTGTTGCCGTCGATGCAGTGGAGATGGACTATCTGCCAACCGCCAACGTGGGTGGATTCTGAATCTGCAGCAAATGTAAGGAAACTGTCTTGCTATATGATGGCTGGAGAGAATTATTATCGCAGTGGGTCTGAATTTGGAGATACTAGTGGGCTGGGCCTGGGAAAATGTTTGATGAAGAGGCCGGACTGGGGATTCTTTGAAGGCATGCGGCTACGGCCGTAAAGAGAGAAAGGCTAGGGTTTGGAGTTTTACTTTTCCATTTTGTTTTAGCTATTTTGATTTTAATCTTTTTATGGATTTTGAGAAAGCCATGGCTAGCTAGAACCATGTTAGGGTTTAGGTCGAAACCAATTTGATTTTATAAACTCTACGATGATATTTCTGATAATAATTCATTGACTAGTAATTTGTCTTCATATAGCTTGATACTCAATTGTTTATGTGATTTTATTAATTATCTATGCTTTTGAATTAATATTCCGTGCTTCTGTTAAATCCCTAGACGTGGTATGCAAGGATAGATAGGTAATGCTTTAGGATCGCTACATACGAAGCGAAGGGAGTTACAACGGAGAAACTATATTTTAGAATTTAATATAACATCTTACGGGACATGAGATTGATTTTGATATTTGTCTTGAGTAATAAATAGAAATTAGTAGAGTTTTATATGATTGAATTGGTGGAAATCGAAAACCCTAATAACCCTTTCTCATCTTGGTTACGTTTTTATTATTTTTCTTTCATTATTCCATAAACACTCTAAAATATTGAATTTGATTTGTTGATTTTTGATATTAATTAGTAGTAGTATTTTCACACTCCTCGTGGGAACGACCTGTACTTGCCATTGTTCTACTAGTTAGACGATGTGCACTTGCAGTATTTTATTGTGGGTTTCCAAACCTACCAGGTGTTACCTCCATCTTCTTCTTCTTCTTCTTCTTCTTCTTTTTAGCTGCACTGTTCATGATACAAGTATAAAACTTATAAGCCTAATACTTCGAACAACAAAGGAATACAAACTATATGAAATATGTATTTGAAATACCAAAAAGTTATCAAAAAATCAACATGTTCGTCTTACCCTAAGTAATACAAATGAGCCTAACTATATCTTGAACTTTTGATTATCATATACAGAGAGTAGTTCGGCTTATATGTACAAAATAATTCCAAGACGAACATAAATATTCGACACAAAACTATAATTATCGAATAAGCCGAATCCAAATTTATGAATCAAAATAACTATTCAGCGCATAATGAGTTCATAAAATAAGCCGAACCCCTACACTTGCACAATTTATGAATTCTAACAACACATATTTGGCTCAAAACCAATAGTATCGAATAAGCCGAATCTATACTTAGGAATTGTAACATATATTCGGCGCATAATAATATCATAGAATACGCCGAACCTATAAACTTGAACAATTTATGAAATTATACCAATACATGTTCGGCTCAAAACTAATTGTATCGAATAAGCCGAATCCATACTTAGGAATTGTAACATATATTCGACGCATAATAATATCATAGAATACGCCGAACCTATACACTTGAAAAATTTATGAAATTATACCAATACATGTTTGGCTCAAAACTAATTGTATCGAATAAGCCGATCCTAAATACAAGGCTTCTATTTAAAAAAGTTCGTCTCAAATCTAATATGAACTTTTAAGCCGAACTGTTCATATGCATTTTCAGAGTTCATTTTCAAGAACGGTTCGACACAAATCTGGATATACTTTTAAGCCGAACCATACCCTATAACCGCCGCAAAACCCTAATTTATTTTACATATTAAACCTATTATACCAATCAAAAATATCAAATCCGAGATGGGTTTGTAGAACTTACCTTCTTATTCCCATTTCTGGAGTTGGTTCTTCACTTTGTTCTCCCGGTTCGATTTGTGGGTGGATTTCACTTTGTTCTTCAGTTTCTAGTTCTTCATCTTCAATTGATTCTTTAGTTGGTGCTTCAATTGATCTATTAGAACGCGTTACATTTTTATGACGACCCATTATATAGTAGAGTTTAATCAACGATCAAATTTTCACGAATCACGATTATCAGTTTCATGGCGATGCGATGAAAAAAAATTGTGAGGGAGGGAGGAAGAAGAAGACTTGACTTGTTTTTGAAACTGATTTAGATAAATTATTTTAGGTTTTTGTATTAGGGTTAAGGGGTAGATTAGTAATTTAGAAGGCTTAAGGGTATATAGGTAATTGAACTACCCATAGGGTACCCCTTATAAGGTCACCCAAGATAGAACTATTATTTTGTATGCCTAGAAAGATTTAGGTATGCCTAAAAATAGCCTTCAAGATAATGCATGTTATAACTTTTTTATATTTGGGCCTAATGTGTAACGTGGAGTCATCCCTTTTCCCCCATCCCCACAATAAGCCATTGTTGCCAGTAGAATTTCTGTTGAATCAGTCTTTTGCCTCTTGTGTCACACGGTCAGTGAGACCGTATATCATTTGGTAATATATTTTCCCTTTTCCAAAGCAGTTTGGTTGGGTAAGCCAAAAATGGAATGACCAAGATATTCACCGACGGATTCAATGTTGGTTCTCCAATCCACCTGACTCGAATGATAAGACAAATGACCGAATAGTGGTGTGTGGAAATTACATGAAACATGTGGATGGGTGGATGCGATTTGGTTTTCAGGGACTAGGAAGTTGCAAGTTATACATTCTGTCTTCTTAGGTGTAGAAAATATGATATCAAAGACGTATTGAAAAACGAAACTCAAACGCAACTCAAAACAAATATCTCTTATTGATGTGTATATTCTCATGGCTCAACAACCTATTTAAAGATAAACAAACTTGACTCAAAAGTAAAAGACTTTCCTAACAAGATCAAACTCTAAAACAAAAACTCTTCTAGAAAATTATATACGTAACCAAAATCTAATACTAGAAAACTTGCTTCTCAAGTTATCTCCATTTTCCAAACTATGATATGTTCACAAAAACCCATGTCAACTTATACTAGTTGCTTCCATAAACAATATCAATTTCTGCTAGTTGCTTCACTCAGACAACATCAACTTCTACCAGTTGCTTCACTCAAACAGCAGCAACTTTGACTGGTTGCTTCCATAAACTATTTCACTATATCTTGGTTTAACCTTCAATGTTGGGAGTTGATACCAGAAGATTTATACCAAGTAACACAACAGTCTGCTCTGGAGGTATGGTATTCCGCCGGTCCCAGGCCATTTACATGCCTTCCTACACCAAGGCTCTAATGCAAGTTGAGTTTTTAAATCTTCCAACTTGCCGCAAAAGTCTAATAAATAAATGAGAGTACAAGTTAAAGTGATAGTCGGACGATTCTTTTTTTTGTACGGCATTTCTGTTAATATCATTTTATAATTGTAGATTTGAGTCTCATTTATATAATTTCAGTAATCTCCACCATTAAGACACTCTCATCTAATCCGCACCGTATATACCCAAGTCAAATGAAGTTCAGGGACCAGTATCTTGTGATTTAATGAATAGTTATATCATAACGAAAACAAAACTAGTCATAAAAACCCAAGGTGACCGAACTTGTGGTATAAAAACCACACTCAAATGTTGGGATCCATTAAAACTCCATCGTAAACAAATTGATACAAAACCCCCAAATTTTTAAAAATTGATACAAAAACCTCAGATTTCAATATTGGTTTCATTGAATTTTATTTTGGTTTCATCAAATTTTACGATGAAACCAAAATAAAATTTGATGAAACCAATATTAAAATTTGAGGTTTTTGTGTTACTTTTATTTTTTGGGGGTTTTTGTGTTACTTTTGTTTTCATGGGTTTTTTGTGGATGGATAGTGACACCTTTGGGGTTATAACTCGCGGACCGAAACTAAAATAAAAACAAATTAACTAGGAGGAAGGATCCCCTCACATTTTTATTATCACACTATCTCACACGTTGGACGTCATTTTTACGAATAAACATCAAACCGTAACGGATTTGAAGCTAATATTTTGGGGATATGTTCCCCTTACCAAGTTCACAGACCTACCAAAAATGATTGTCCACTTTGGCTTTGTCAAAATACTAAGGAGACCACAGTATTTTACTATACTACCCTTAGTTACATACCTATTTTATTTTAATAAAAATGTTATCAATAAAAACTACCTAAAATTGTGAGGAGGATTATAAATACGACATATAAAAGAAAAACTAAAAGATATCGAATTCATGGAGTATAAACTTTATAAAGAATTTAATTTTTGGAGGCAAATATATATTCTCTTAAAAGGAATGGAGGATATATTTATTTCCTTAATTATATAAATTTCTTTAATATTTTAGATCGGGTCTCGTTAAAAATGAATTTATGAAAATGAAAAATTTAAGGGCATATTCGAGTGTTCGTTGGAAAAATATGACTATAAACAGAAGATGGACACAATTTTGAATCAGACAAAAATAGAATAGAGGAAAATCTTTTTGAAATGGAGGGAGTACAAAATATGATAAATATTTATTGTATACTCTTACTTATCAAAATTATTCCTTGCATAATAAGGGAGCTTTAGATCCATAGAATTGGTGGATACTTTATGGTGTTTTAGTATGACAAACTTAGTTGTAAGGCTTCTTGGGAAGCCATGTTCAGAGAGAAATTAGAACACGGGCAATATTATCCATTCAATAAAAAGAAACAAGATTGAACCCCAACGTGTTGAGAATTTAGTGTTGTTCATAATAATCTTCGTCTCATTTCACGAAAAAGTAAAAATTATATGAAAAGAAAAAGTAAAATATGGATATATATCAATGGAGATGTATTTGATCCATAGACTACGTGGGGAACCTGAAATTGCAAATCTTTCACTTAACAAGCCAGGTAGTTGTCTTTGATGAAGAAATTATTGGTGAGTGATGGGTGAGCGAGATGTTAGATAGATTTTATCTATTTTCTTTTTAATATTCCAGATAGTATTTAGGAATTTTCTTATTTTATGTGATTTTTCTTACTAACATGAGTTATTATTAGATTAAATATTTATAGTAAATACACGTACCCCAATGTATCACATATCCCCATTTTTTGAAAATTGACGACTCTCCGTATTAGTATTTCGGCCGTATTCCTGTAACAGTATCTGTGCTTCATAGTTTTCAAGTGTTGATATAATGTGTATGCATTTTATTTATCTTATGTTTTGTTCGTATTTCATATTGAACACAAAAATAAAGTATTGCCAGTTTTATTTTTCTCACAGGAGGTCCTACAACTGAATCACGCATCATCTTAGATTTTAATTCCAATATTATACTAGTCGAGGTTGGGTATTTGTGGATGTTAACCATGTAGGGAGTACATGTTATCCCTTCAATAGGTTTATATCTTCTGTGTTATGTGAATCATTAGCTTATCATGTTTTGTAATTACCAGGCATGGTGGTTCATGAATCGTTAGCTTATCATGGGAAGCTTGGGAGTTTCTTCTAGTAAGTTTCCAATATTCTTTCTTTTTTTATGTATTGCATTCGCACCTCTATGAATGATTGGTTTTTACTGTTGAATTATGTATCGAGATAGTTGTTGTGGCTGGGACATTGATTATTGGTGATAATATGATGCTTGGTTGATGTCATCTTTAAGTGAAAGAGTTTCTGAACTTTTTAACTTCAACGAGTCTAATTATACGTATCGTTCTCTTCAGTACCTTATATTCCATGGTTTGTGTCCTTCCACTATGCATGTTTGCACTGGTTTGAAGACTTGTTAATGTAAGATATTGTTGTTTGCAATAAGTAATGAGGTTTTGAAGTGTTTTTGCGCGAAGCTATAGATGCCTTTAGGTATATAATGTTTTAGGTATAGATTATGTTTATAATCTTTGTACTGCACAAAATTTATATACCCTCCGAACTTAGGAATTCTCTTGGATATAAATTCATAGAATGTGTTTAGAAAAAATAAAAGTTATTGTTGAATGTGGTTGGGTGGATGGAATGAAATTTTTATGCAGGTTATTTTTAATTCCAACAAATTTCTGCCGGAAATGGACTGACCGTAATTAATTTTGACCTGGTTAAACTTAGACATGCAAGAATATTTTTTTTGGTGTTGGAAAACAAATGTAACGGCTTGCCTCTGTTACGACTATGCTGTTAAAAAATATTCGTAATTGTTAGTCCCTATTACGAAATTACACGTAGTAACGGCTCTCCGTCGTTGTAACAACGGTCGTTACAACCTAAAATTCGTAACTGCCACAAAGTCATTACAAAATAAATATAACGCGTCGATTCGAAACGTAAAATTAATGGTACAATCCTATTTTGTAACAAGTACATTATGTTGCGAATCGAGAAGATGGTGTAGTGAATCTTGACTTGAAATATCTTCTTTGTAACCAATCTACTAGAAGTCATACGACATAGTCTCATATCTTTGATAGAACGGTAAAGTTTGTGAGTAAATAGAATGGTTCAGTCTTCACATACCTTGTTGATGAAGTTCTCCAAATGTCTTTGTCGATTGTAAGTTTTGAAAGTGATGTATGATACTCAATAACCAACTTTTATACCTAGTCCGAGACTTGACTTATAATAGACTAGAAATCAAGATGTGGTTTTGTTCATCTAACATTGACAATAAGTTAGAGATAGCAAAACTTGTAAGTTTGACCAAGAAATGCTCTAACATGATCCTCTAAAACCTCTCAGCTGATATCAATCCAAACAACACCACTAGTCATTCATAGAATCACTGAGTACTAAGATTACTCCAATGATCGCGGTTGACATCACTACTTATATATCATCGCTCACAGCTTTTCAACAGAGCTGAAAAAGCGGGGGTCTAACAACCACACCCAATATTTCGATTAGCAATCTGTATGGACAACTCCGAGTTACTTTCTAGAGAATCAACTAGACAGTCAGACTCAATCAATAAAAAATATCTCAAGGAGTTATTATCTCAATCTCTCAATTTGATCTTTACTCAAGCAAATACAATCTACGAGTCTTTATCAAAGAGAGATAACTTGGATGGTACCAAAGACCATATCCAAGTGTCAATTAATTTAAATCAACAACCAAAAGGTTGGATATTCTAATTGATTGAACAACACACAACCTGTATTATTTCAATTATATAACAAAATATAATGCGAAAAATAAATAACACATACACCAGAATTTTGTTAACGAGGAAACCACAAATGCAGAAAAACCTCGGGACCTAGTCCAGATTAAACATACACTGTATTAAGCCACTACAGACAGTAGCCTACTCCAAGCTATCTTCGGTCTGGACTGTAGTTGAACCCCAATCAATATCACACTGATCCAAGGTACAGTTATTCTCCTACGCCTCTGATCCCAGCAAGATACTACATACTTGATTCCATTAGATGATCTCACCCACAACCAAGAGTTGCTACGACCCAAAGTCGAAGACTTTAATAAACAAATCTGTATCACAAAGAAAAGTCTACTGTAATATATAAATTCGTCTCCCACGACTAAACCTACGAGTTTTGTTCCTTCTTTTGATAAATCAAGGTGAACAGGAACCAATCAATAAAACCAGACTTATATTCCCGAAGAACATCTCAGTTTATCAATCACTTCACAATAATCTTAATCGACGCAGCGAAAAAAGATATTGTGGAATCACAAACGATGATACGAAGTGTTTGTGACTAATTTTATATATTTCCTATCACAGATAGAAATCTCAAGCCAATTATTACAATTGTACTCGTACGATAGAAAAAACAAGATCAGATCACACAACTATAAGAAAAGTAGTATTGGTCTGGCTTCACAATCCCAATGAAGTCTTTAAGTCGTTAACCTAGTTTTAGAAGAAGAAAACCAAAGGTTAAAGGAGAATCGACTCTAGCTTAGCATAACTAGTATCACACAGAATGTGTGGGGATTAGGTTTCCCAGTTGCTAGAGTTCTCCCTTATATAGTCTTGAAATCAGGGTTTGCAATCAATGTTAGCTTACTAAAAAAGCATTCAATATTCACCGTTAGATGAAAACCTGATTAGATTCAAGATAATATTTATCAAACTTTAGATCGAAAACATAGCTTGTTATACACATATGTAATGCAAGTTTCTAGGCTTGTGTAACCGCACCCAAACTTGTACATTAGTTGGTTCAACAATATTTAACCAAATGGTTAGCCATATGATAACTTTCATATCAACCATATTTTTCTTCACCATAACTAGTTCAAAAGAATAAAATGAACTAGTTAGAGAGTTGTTCAATTGCAAGGAAATCTCATGTACTACACAAGATACAGTCGAAGAAAAAACGATGTGATTCACTCGAATCGATTCATGAACTATAAAGCCACGGTTTGCAATAGCATTACTTAGTTTATTAACATAAGTTCACAAACATCGATGTTAGACATAACCTACTCAAGTTCACAGACTGGATTAGCGGACTTAAGTTCCCTGACGGAGTTCACAAACTCCAGCGGAAATTTTCGGGTTCGAGAACTACGCCAGTTTACGGACTAGGTTTGCGGACTGAAGTTCACGTGCTGCTCCGATTCACTTGATCAACAAAGTTCGCAAACTTTGGTTCAAGCAATAAGGACTTATACATATATGTGTTTCCACAACAATGCTTATATCCTCCAATGGTTATATTATCTAAACTCGCATTTCAATCATTGAAAAATTCTCAGAGGGCGTTATAAAGTTGTTATTCATAAACTATTTTTCGTCAGAGCAACTTCCAAAATGATTGAAACATAACATGACTTTCTTCACTAGGTAAAGATGAACTTGGCTAAAGCAAGAGCTTTACCAACATATATTTCGAGAAATAGATAAGCGAGATATACTCAGCTCGAAATATCATATGTGTATAATCTTAGTCTATATAGTAAAATGACTTTTGTCTCAAGATAGGAGATAGAGTAGATAGACTTTTTGAGTGATAGATAAGTTCAAGTCTCCACATACCTTTTAGTCGATGAAGATCCACTGGTTCCTTGAGTAGTCCTTCGTCTTGTATGATGATCTCTATGGAGTTCTTGAGCTCAACTACACTTTCTATCCTAGTCTGATACCTTAGCTATAGTAGACTAGAAATCAAGACTTTATAGTTTTGATCACTAACATTGACAAACATGCTTGAGATAGCAACGCATGCGAGTTCGACCGAGCAATACTCTAACAATCTCCCCCTTTATCAATTTTAGTGGTAAAACTATTAATATATATATATAATACAAAAAATATATAAATAAACTTTATATCTCCTATTCCACATGTCTAATATTCAACATTACTCGAAATCTTCGTCACTTCCAAGTAGTCCAATGATCCCAAAGGTTGTAAGTTTAGCATCATCGTTGTTGAAAATCCATAGCTATAACAATGAGAAAACAAGAGTTCTCCATCATTGTTATACAGTGTCATAGTATCATTACACATCATCAAAGTCCAATTACATCAAAACTTTAACAACAATACTATGGTGATACGTCACTCCCCCTTAGTGAATACTCCATCTCACACGGAAACCACTCCCCCTTACATACGATTCGAAAACCATATGGATCAAAAGGGTGGCCACAACTACGAACCTTGGCTGGCTATGATCACGATCCTTGACATGGAGGAGTGGAGACTTATGGAGAGAATATTGAAGCGGCTTCTGGAGAGAAATATTGAAGCGGAGCGGCTCTTGGAGCGAAACTTTGAAGCGGAGTGGCTCCTGGAGCGAAACATTAAAGCAGAGCGGCTCCTAGAGCGTAACGTTGAAGTGGCCATTGGATCGAAACGTTGAAGCAGAGCGGCACATAGAGAGAAACGTTGAATTGGAGCAGCTTCTGGAGCGAAACTTTGATGTGGACCCTGGATCGAAACATTGAAGTGGAGCGTCTCCTAGAAAGAAACGTTGAAGCAGCCCCTGGATCAAAACGTTGAAACGGAGCGGCTCCTGGAACGAAACGTTGAAGCGAAGCGGCTCCAAGAGTAAAATATTGAAGCGGCTCCTTTTGAGTTGTGGCCATGTCCGTATGAGTTTTGGAAAGAACTTCATGTCTTTCCATTAAATTGATAATGGTAGTGAGAAGGTTGGTTTCCTATGGATCCTCTAGTCTCTCGTCCTAACGAAGAAGTGGTGGCAGCCTTGGTGATGATTGGAGGCGTCATGCTCGAAGAAATATTAGGAGTCGCGGCGGCTCTGGCTCTGGTAATAAGAGGCGTCACGTCAGATGGGATGCTTTCAGTGCTGCTGGTGTTGGTGGTAGAGGATGTAACGCCATGGGACATGTTGACTGCGCTTGTGGATGGTACATTGGTGTTGGTCATTCCCTTTTGCTCTCGTCTGATACAGCTACATACTCTATTTGCTTAGGGGCCTCTCCAGAAAACTGAATTTTAAGGTTGCAAATCCGAGTTTATTGTGTGATGCAATCCTGGCCGCGAGAAGTCCCCAGTCATCCTTTATTATCTCTGTAACATCTTTATGTCGATCCGCGGCAAGGCGGAGAATCTCCTGTCCCCAGACGTAATTATCTTGAATTTATCTTTTCTTGGACGATGCGTTTCAGACCATTTCATTCATTGGTTGGATGATTGACGGACCTGTGGAAATGGTAATACTTGGGATTTTCTATTTATTCCTCAGTTGGCAGGTGCCTAACATGAGGTAGTTTGATGACATCGTCTTGAATCCATACTTCCAGGAGTTCAACTACTTCTTCTTTCGGGAACGGAAAGTTTGGAGTAACATCTTCAATTTCTTGTTGTTGCGCATGAATCTTAGCCGCCACCTTCCGGGATGAAGACGTCTGATATGCTGGTGCCACACGTTTGAGTTGTTGTTCCTTTTCTGAATATTTTCTCTTTCTTCTTTCATTAGCGATTGACTGGAGGTTGGATATTTTATTGGAAGAGCGATTGCTTTCCTGAATGTCTTTACGAGCTTATTCATTCTGGAACGGTTTGGATCGACTGAGTAAAGCAGCAGCGGATCTCTTAGCAGCTTTTGATGCAATATGGGAATTGATATTTTCCAGGAAGGACGCACATAATGAAATCACCTTTTCAATATGAGTAATCTGACGAGAATGTAATGAATCCCACGAGTCTTCTTTCTGATTTTGAGGAAATGTCTCTTGATCTTTATGAGAAGACAAGTTAGGTTGGTGGACACCTTTCCAATCAGCGTGACGATAGGCTTCATCCTCCTCACTAGGAGCAGGAATATGAATCTTGGAAAAAGGAATACTACCATCAGCATTGATCCAAAATGAATTGTTGATGGCATTACCTCCGGAATGAATACGTGTTGGTTCCTTTTATAGTTGATCCGCGAACGCTTTCAAAAGCGTAAATACTGCATCCTACGTTTTGACAATAGTAGCTTGATTCCCGATAATATCATTTAGGATTTTCGTCAAATCGTGAATAGTTGTTAGATATCGAGACTCCATAGCCTCGACAAGGGTTTTGAATAAAAGAACGGATTCGGGGATAACATGTGGAGTATTTTCAGTTCTAGGAGAAGTAAAATTGGGATTGAGGGTTTCTGAACCATTCCTAAGATCAACCATCTTGAGAAATTTAGGAAATTAAAATGGAATAGAGAAAATGATTTTTTTGCAACCGATAGATTAACCTCCCACTGTGGTCTCCAATTGTTCATGGGTAAAAACTATTTCTGCCGGTTTTGGTAAATTTGGGTGTGTGGATGAGAAACAAGTCTAAACCTAAAATAAATGCACTACACGGGAATACTTTAGATTCGAGAGATCAATCTGTACAATCCATGCCTAAACCAAGAAATGGCCGTTCCAGTCTTGCTTCGGTCACAAAGTGGAGGAGAAGGGTTGGTATTAGGGAGGGGAGCGAAGAATGGTTAATTCTGAAGGTATGGCTATTTTATGACTTGTATCAGAATATGGAACTGGCTTGCGGAATGTAATCTATCAGTTCTTTGGTGATTTCTGGATACTGTGTTGTTGTTCTAACCAAAACTTGTCGTTTTATGGAAAATAGATGAAACCTATTTATACGAGCCATATTGAATGCACCCTGGTCTCGTAGAAAGTGGGAATGATGGAGTGATGGAGAAGTGGGATCATGTGTAAATGCCAGAAACCACATTCCCACTATGAAATAGATGGGTTAGTTTACACCCACTACTTCTTGCCACTACTAACTATCCTTCTTTCTGACACTTTCTTATAATGGGCGTGTTGCATGCCGCACGCTGTAAACCGCCAAACCAATACCCTGATGAGTATCCCCCAGTTTGTGACATGTTTGATGTCTCGAGTGTTTTCGTGGAAAATGTGTAGCAAGTAAAAGTCAAGAGACTTGCCACAGGAAAATAGTATGTGATGCTATTAAGATTGTCTTAGATGGTCGCCTAAGACTTGCCACATGTCTGTCGATTCTGTGGCGAGTTTGGACGGCTGAGATTGTAACTCATGAGAAAGGGTCTCCATGGATTATGGCCACATTCTGTTAGCTCCTGATGGTAGTACAATGGCATCTTTGGCACATGATAATGGCGTGGTGGCATATAGAGGCATGCCAGTGGAATAGCGGCGCCTGGCGTATCCATGGCGACTATTTGGGCATATTGGTGTTAAACCCAAATATGGCTCCGGCAACATCGTCCATGTTGCTACATCAGACTTAAGGCCTTAGGAGAATTACTTGGCATGGCAACGTTTATCTAAAGTAGGGTTTGGCATATCGAAACCCTAATTAGCGTGTGTGGCATGGCTGCGGCACGGTGGTGTGGCTACGACACGGTGTCGTTTTATGTAATCGGTGACATGGCCATATTAAAGGAATTATGGCAGGACATAATATGGGAATAGCCACAGGAGCAAGGATGGACATGTGTGGTTATAGAATGGCGCCATTTTTAGGGTTTGTCGGGTCCCACATGGCTCGTGGCATGTTGTAGGGACAAAGTTGCGTAATTGGGCCACGACTGGAAATTAGGGTTTCGACTAATGCCATAAGGCAGAGCCGTGGAATATACCCTAATTGGAATGTGGTATGGCGTTTGGCCATGAACAAAAAGCAGGTTAGCACGTTGGTACGCTATTTAGGGCATGTTGCCACATTCAGCATGCTTATGTGGCAAAGAGGCACGTTTAGCATGTTTGGCATGCCAATTAGCGCATTGGCACAAATTTTGGAAAGCCAATTTGGTACTGGCACAACTTTTCCTCTTTTAATACTGTGGAAAGTTTAGAGCGACCTGATTGGTCGAAATGAGGGGGCCGACACGGGCGTGGCCACACTTCTGGTGTGCGTGTGGCGGGTTTAGAGCGACCTGCTTGGTCTACAGGAAATAGGGGCTGGTCGAGCCACATGAGGTGTGGCCACTTGCAGGTGGCGCCGGCTGGCCTATGGCATGGCCACCTTTCCTTTGTTGTTGCTCATGTTCCGTGGCTCCTTTTATTCCTTGTTTTCTGATTTTGGGTAGGATTTTGCACCTACTAATCCATGGCGGATTAATTACTTAGCTCGCATAGGCTTAATTTCAACAGGCAAGGTCTAATATACTGCGCAGGGCGCAAAACCCTAGTTTTTCAAATCAGGTTAATATTTGAATCTTATGAATTATCACAAAATTGATTAAATTATGTGTGTTGACACAGAGTTCTTTAAGTTTATTTCCAGAGAGCAGTATGCTTTCCGATTGAGTATTTTTATACAAGGACCTTAACCTTGATACTTGGAAATTCGTGTTACTCTGTTGCGAGTGAACACAAATTGTCATGCCATATCAATATTAAGGGCTCTGTCGGGGAACATAGCATAGGAAAAATACTCGGCAGGTTCCGGCGTTAGTGAGTAATGCATCTAGGACCTTATATACTCATTAGGCTCTATACTAGTGAACAGTTCATCTAGGAGCTTGAGTTTCGATATATGAAGAGAGATATAGGCACTTATCAGATTTTGATATATTCTCCAAATTCCCTGCAGAATATAAACATAACAATGTCTACCACATCTGATGTTGGGTCAGTTAGATAGACTTCTACAGTTTTCGCCCTATACTAAAAACCACCATCAACACGCACATATTTATAGTTTCGTCCCTGTTGATGGTGGATTTTTTATAAAGGCTAAAATCATGAAAATCATAATTTTGCATATTTCTGGCACGGCTTCAGACACGTATATGAAATTCACGAAGAACCTATGACTGAGCATCCACCCTCCCATAGATCACAATTTTGCATACTTTAACATGGCTTTAGATACGTATGGAAATTCATGAACAACCTCATACTGAGTGTCCACCATCTCAGAGATCACAATTTTGCATATTTATGACACGGCTTCAGACACGTATGTGAAATTCATGAATAATCTCTTAGCGTACATCCTCTCATATCTGGCATGGATATGTGATTCTCAAAACCTCTCAACTGAGCATATTTCATCAACACTTCTATATAGAATTGAAACGATTGGACAGCTCTTAGACATATTGTATGCTAGTATAGAGGGTTAACGTCTTCAGGATGCCAAAATGTTGTTCCCTGACTATATAGAGTGCATATGTATAGAATCTCTTAATGATTGGACGTCTCCTAGACATATTGCATGCTAGTATAGAGCGTTAACGTCTTTAGGTCGTCGCAATATTCCCTGACTATACATAATTCATATTCAGAACGAGTATGATGTCTCTACCATCTCATACCTCGCTTCTCGAATAAACTCGCTCATAGACATATTGCATGTGCTAGTATAGAGAAATTCATAGATTAATTCTAGCACAACATTCATCAATTGAATTCCTAGAAAATAATCCATTTTATCTCATTACTCCATTTCATGGCTTATCCTCAGCTGGATTCCATGAATTAATAATAGATATTCATTTCACTACTCCGTTTCATGGCTTATCCTCAGCTGGATTCCATGAATTAGTAATAGATATTCATCTCATTACTCCGTTTCATGGCTTATTCTCAGCAGAATTCCAAGGATTAGTAATAGATATTCAACTTATTTTATTTGTAGTTATTCTCAACTGAATTCCATGGATTAGTGATAAATGTTCACTTCCGGGCATCTGGGCCACCACCGAGTAAGCCCCGAGAAAATGGTGTGGGTGTACTTAATAATAATGCACGAACGAGCACCCAAACGCATGAACGAGCTTTCAAAAATATGGACGAACGAGGAAACATATGTGAAACAAGAGAGAAATAATAATAATAATAATAAAATAAAAATAAATAAGAGGTGCGCGGGACCGGTCTCACCGGCCGTCCGGTCATGCCGCCGTTTCCGGTCCACGCTTCCTTCTTTTCCTTATTTTTTATTTTATTTTATTACTTTCATCATTTCATGAAAACTCCCTCGTTTGAGGAAACTTCCTCGTTTGAGCAAAACTCTTAGTTTCTCCATATTTCCCTCACACGATGAAAAATAATAAGAAAATATGGAAAGGTATTACGGGACCTGGCAGGACATGACGTAGCCGTGGCCGGTCCCACACCCTATAATCTTTTATTTTATTATTATTTCTTTCTTCATATCATGAAACTCATTCGTTTGAGCAAAAACCCTGGTTTTCCATATTTTCTCAAATATTGCTCAAACTATCAAAATCTAAAAAGTCAAATGGTCACATGACTGTCTGGGCTTCTCACGGAAAATATTAAAATATTATTATTTTAATATTCTCAAAATATTATTCGCATCAAAATCCTACTCGCTCATTCTAGCAACATCAAGAGTTTCAGTCAAGATCAAACTCTTCTGAAAATCCAAAATATTGCTCAAACGCGCACCAGAAAATACCAAAATTCTCATAATTGAGTCACGGACAATATGGTGACATAGGAATGCCACCTGGAATGACCAAGGTTGGCCGCTTGGGTTACAGAGTCAGGTCCCACACTCTCTTATGTTTTTGACCTAATTAATATTCCATAATTCATATTAGGTTCAAACTATTTCCAAACAACTTGGAATTTTCTCAATCGACCATCAGTTGGTCCCACAACTACCAAGGGACGGTTCCATACCCCTTGGTCGGTCTTCCCCTATCCATAATTAGTTTCTACCACCTAATGCTCAGACGAGCACTATTTTAATAATGATTAAACGAGCATTTAATCATCTTTTCACCAACTGGTCTACAAAGGATTTTGGAATATGCTCATTCGAGCACCTGGGTGCTACATGGTCGGCCATCACCCCATGTAGCCGATCCCTCACTCACTAGTTGATTTATTTTCAGTAAATCATCAATTGATGAACAATAGATCAAAATTAGGGTTTCAAATCAAATGCTCTGCAAATTATGATTCTGAGAAAGTTTGAACACTAATAATTTTATGTTGATCCAGAAATCAACATCCTAATCAATTATAAAATATTCGGTCCACCTACCAGTATTTTAATCAATATTTTATTTTGGTCCCGATACCAATAATTCATGAATAAAGCAATATTGCTCAAACGAACAAAATTTTTCTTAAACTAGCAATACTTATTTTGTTCATCTATCAACACTGAATTGCTTAAATTAGCAAAATACACGATCAACTGGTTTCAAAACTTATTGGTTCAACTATCAATTGCTCAACCGAGAAATATTCCTCATGTTGATTCAACTATCAACATTCGAGAATTCTATTGATCCAACAATCAATATTCTAATTTATTGTTTAATACTTCTACCAACATTTTGCTTGACAGAGCAACATGGTTCGAGCGGACGTGTAACACCCCGAGTTCCGAACTAGGGTCAAACCCATATGGAGATCCGAACTCGAAGCGTTGCGGGTCGGAAGGAGACTAATGCATACATATTTTTTCTAAATTATTTTTGCACAAAACATAGTTGAAACTTTACATAACATAAAATGAAGCATATAAATCCACTTATTATCTTAACAACGAATTCAACAAAACATATTATTTCAAATTACATTTCAAGAAATACAATTAAGCAATTCAATCACTAAGCTACTCATTTATGGCTTTCGCTGCGCCACTCTGATAAATCTGCAAGGATGTCAATTGGGGTGAGATGACAGCTCAATAGAATTCATTCCCAATTCTCTAAAGATGCGCAAACATAATCATTTTGTTAAGGAAAAACATATAACAAGAACACGGTACAACTTCGAATATTCAAGAATCACAATGCCAACAATATTTTCAATAAATTATTCAATTAGATTCTAGGCATGAGTTCACAACACTATTAATGTTTCCTACAAATACTTCAATTCGTATTTCAATGTTTGAGTTCATAAAACCAATAAGGTTTCCACTAATCATTCAATAGAGATTCCAACACACAATTCACAAATTAATATTGTCAACTCATCAATTCACAAATCATATTAACAAAACATTTATATTAATATTAACAAATCATATATCAAAACATCCATTTAGGATTCAACTCATCAATTCACAAGAACAATTCATCCATTTGAATTTCACAAATGAGTTCATAACACCGGTTATGTTTCCAACAACTCATTTAATTTATATTTTGAACACATTATTCACATATTTATAAGTCACCTCAAACCATGAGTTTAGAATACCAAAATAATTGTCAACAAGTCATTCATCAATTATTCAACACATCTATTCACGTATTAATATCAATTCACCAACAAACCATTTGGGATTTAACACACTCCCTATTCATTCATTTAATTTCATACTTGAGTTTAACAATTCATTGAATTATATTTCACACATATCACCAATAATCTTGAGTTCACGGTACGAAAACCTTGGTTCGTACACCCACCTATCGTTTATCGGCACGGACAGCCTCCATCGATGGTCAGGAACAAAAGTTCCTATGGGGATCATACCCATTTGCTCTCGGGGATCATTACCCATTTCATTCACAATACGAAAACCTTGGTTCGTACACCACCTATCCTTTACCGGCACGGACAGCCGCCATCGATGGTCGGGAAACACAAGTTCCCATGGGGATCATTACCCATTTAGCTCTTGGGGATCATTACCCGCCGTTATCATGAAACATTTTCCATATAACGGTAAAACATGAACTCATTTACTTTTATAAATCCTTTTTACAAACAACACAAGCAACCATGGCTTAACATATGACAACAACATGAGTTTCTTTCAAGCATTTATGCAAACAAGTTAACTGCAGCTATTTTACATCATACATTTCATGATGATTTATTTATCTGATCTTATTGAAACTTTTACAGAACATACACAGATCCATAAGCAATAACATATCCAAATTTCACATAAAAGAGACGGTTCAAACAAAAGTTATAGAATTTACAAGGACATTCTAGAAACTGAGCAGATTACATGTCATTACCAAACAATTCATAATAAATTCATAACAATCTGAAATTGACCCAATCCAACGCACGCTGAAAGATAATATGTTTATCTACAAATTTTATTAAGGACTCAAATCCTTTTAACACCATTAAGACTTCCTAAGAATATCAAAAACACAGAAACACGGAACTGTCCAGAATTTCAGAAACTATCATCCAAATTCAAACACACATTCAACGGTGAATTTGTGGTATATTGTTCACAAAATTTAACAATAGTTACCTAATCATGTTATCTAACAACTTCAAAAGCCTGATCATCATTAGGAGATATATATTTGGGTGATTAAATTACTAAAACCCAATAATACAAAATCATACCAAGTAAACACCTAAAGAAAACACCAAAAGAGAAAAAGGGTTTCACATTCTACCTCAATTCCATTGATTTTCCCAATTAGAATTTCTCCTCAAGAATCCTAGCTCCAATTCATCTTCTTCCTCTCCATAGCTTCTTTCTCTAAACAAAAACCTATATCTCCATCTCTTTTTCTTTCTCCTAGGCTTTTGATTTCTAACTTCTAAAATTCCTTTTCTAAACTTTTAGGTATAAAAACCTTAATAATACTAATATTCATAATGATAACTAATTTTTTTATTTTTTTTATTTTTTTTAATTGTCTTTTCATTTTCTATTTATTTATTTTTACTTATTAAAATAAATTAGGTGACTTTATTTCCACCCTAACTTGTAGCTTTTCTAGTCCAAACACCCCAATTAGACTAAAACACAAGAAACAACCTAAGTGTCAAACTAAGGCGGTTATAACCCGACCTGAACTGGTAAATAAAAATACCGGGTATTACAGGACAACCATCCAATTTTTTTGATTTTTTTTCATTCGATCATTCATGATATACTTAACCAGAAATGAGAAATATCTTTGATTTCCTGTCGAATACCCGACATATCAAAATAAGTCTTTGATCGAGCAACCTCATCGGACGATCATCCAAATTCCCAAAATGTCATTATTTCCTCGACTGGTAAAATGATTCATAGAGACTCAGCGTCTAAGAGTGTCTCAGCAGACATCTTATGCTCAATCCATGAGTCCCAAAGCATACCACATTCGTTCATTATGCTCGACTCATCAAGGCTAAGACTCATCGTCTATTCAAATCAACAACTGACTAATTAAATACATGTCTGCCTTGCAGACTCCACATGCTTGAGACATCAACACGTCACATGGGGGGATATTAACTAGGGTTTTCATCTGGCGGCCTACGGCATGTGTTTTCACCCATGATGATAAATGTGAGTAAGTCGTGCAAGCAGTTGAAGGAGTTATGAAAGTAGTGGGTGGACAATCAACCAAGTCTCCGAACGACATGGAACTGGTTTAACCACGATTTCCATCTTTCCCAGTCTTTCACTCCAGCAACTGTCACACTTACTGAGATCAATGTGTTTATTATTCTTTCAATATAAATAAGTCTCTGAATCCATGATTGAACAAGAACGCTCGTTTGAACAAGGAATTCTCATTTGTACAAGAATTCTCGCTAGAGCAATCCTCTACACAAATCCAATCAATCATAACCTATTTCGAACTCAATAGTTCACCTCAGAAACCTTAGACATCCACAATCCATGATCATTGATCTCACACACTTCTTAGCTTCCCTCCTATAGATCGACCTGAAAAAGCGGGGGTCTAACAAGCTCACCCAATATTTCGATTATCAATCTGTATGGACTAACTCGAATATACTTTTAAGAGAATCAACTAGACAGTCAGACTCAATCTTAAATCAAAAGTATATCAAGGAGTTAATATCTCAATCTTTCGATTTGATCTATACTCAAGCAAATATAAATCTGCGGGTCTTTATCAAATACAAGAGATATAAACTTGAATGGTACCAAAGACCAATATCCAAGGATCAATCAATCTCCTATCAACAACCAAAGGTTGGATTTCACAATTGATCGATACCACGCACAACGTGTGATATTTCAATTACATAACAGAAAATAATGTGGAATAGAAATAATACAGACACCAGAAATTTTGTTAACGAGGAAACCACAAATGTATAAAAACCCAGGGACCTAGTCCAGATTGAAAACCACACTGTATTAAGCCGCTACAGATACTAGCCTACTAAAAACTAACTTCGGTCTAGACTGTAGTTGAACCCTAATCAATATCACACTGATTCAAGGTACAGTTGTGCTCCTTATGTCTCTGATCCCAGCAGGATACTATGTACTTGATTCCCTTAGCTGATTTCACCCACGGCCAAGAGTTGCTACGACCAAAAGTCGGAGACTTTAATAAAAAAATATGTATCACACAGAAAAGTCTACGATTATAGATAAATCAGTCTCCCACAGATAAACCTACTAGCATTGTTCCGTATTCTGATAAAATCAAGGTGAAAAGGAACTAATCAATAACCCGGACTTATATTCCCGAAGAACAACCTAGAATTATTGATCATCTCAGAATAATCTAAATCACATGGTAGCAAAACTAGATATTGAGAAATCACAAACGATGAGACGAAGATGTTTGTGATTTATTTTTATATTGCCCTATCGGAGATATAATCTCAAGACAATTATTCAATTGAACTCATAAGATATAAAATGGCAAGATCATATCACTCAAATACAAGAGAAATAGTTTCGTCAGGCTTCACAATCCCAATGAAGTCTTTAAGTTGTTAAACGACAGGGTCTCGAGAAGAAATCTATGGTTAAAGGAGAATCAACTTTAGAAAACCAACTAGTATCACACATGAGGTATGGGGATTAGTTTTTCCAGTTGCTAGACTTCTACTTTATGTAGTTTTAAAATCATGGTTTGCAATCTAAGTTACCTTGGTAACAAAGTATTCAATATTCACCGTTAGATGAAAAACCTGATTTATCCAAGCTAATATCTTTCAACCGATAGATCGAAGTTTAGCTTGTCACACACACTTGAAATGTATTTCATTTAGGTTTGAGTAACCGTACCTAAACGTGTACATTTGGTTGGTTCACAAGTAGTTAACCAATGGTTAGCCATATGAGCACTTTCATATCAACCATATTCATCTTCTTCACAACTAGTTCAAATGAATCAAAAGAACTAGTTGAAGAATTGCTCAATTGCTTAGATCTTTATACATAGACACAACTGAAACAAAATCGGTTTGATTCACTCGAATCAATTCATGAACAATATATCCAAGGTTGGCAAAGATTGCATTCCTTATTAATTTATTGTTTAAGTTCATGAGCTAACCGATTTGAGAAATATAACCATCTTGGGTACGCGTACCTTAGCTGCCGGATTTTAATTCACAACTCAAAAGAAATTTTTGGTTTGAAAACTTTCGTGGGTACACATACGGGTACGCGTACCTAAGGTGACTGGTTTACTAGTTTGCAAACTACAAACTCAGCACAAATTTTCGGTTCGAAAACTTCTGGCAGTATGTGTACGGGTACGCATACCCAACCTGTCTCCTTTACCAATGTAGTTGCAGGAAATCCTACACTATACCCTTGTTAAGATTTCATAATAATCGACTCATACTTAAAGATTAAAAACGAATTTTTATCATTTAATTCTCAGAAATGTTTAAAGAAGTGGAAGAAATCAAGAACACAACTATTCTCTCAAAGTTTCTCTCTCCTCAAGACTTTCTCAACTCTTAAAAATACATCATCATCTCTCTGGACATATTGGGTCTCTATATATAGGGTAGATACATAATGGATGACAGCTAAGCTGTCATTTATTTTCGGATTTGATTTGCAATCTTATTGCAACAGTTATAATATGAAATCTCGCAAGCATTGTAACCATCGCAGATAAATCATGCTCTTCTCGTGTTTCCTCAATCGTCAGCTATTACGTCATTCTTTAACCTACTCTGTAACACTCGCAAAGTATTGTTGAAAGAGCTCACGGTGATGATCATAGGAGTGTTGTTAATCTCTCAAGAATACTGCCATGGCGATATTCTGGTCCTACATCTCGCCTCTTCTCATGTCTTTTCTGCGAAGGAGGAAAGATCATGAGAACTGAAATTTTTATAATGCCGCTACTGTTTATCTTTTGCATTAATATGTTTTGACATGTTTCCATATTCTTCGCCAGCTGTCTTCATGTATATTTTCTTCGATTCAATTTTTGACACGTCCTTTTCAACCGCTGCGATCTGACCGTTCACGTCTTTCCTTTGCATTTGTTACATTCATCTTCTCGAGAAATTTCTCCTTCTATAAATACTTCTTCATTCTTTTTCTTTCTTGTTTTTACTTCTTTCATTCTTCTCTCTGTAACTTCTATGCAAATTCACTATTCTTCCGTAAATTCCGGATTTGTTACTATTACAAATTTTGTTTCGATCTTTCACTCTTTCGATCTTCATTCCCATACTAAAAATGGTTGTAGATGTTCGCAAATATGAGATGGCTTCCGAGAAATTTCAACAAGAATTTCAAGACACAGGTTTTACTTTATCCATTATTACCAATCAAAACCATAAGTCTGAACTTTCTGTACCATTATTTTCTAACTTTCAATGTATTCGCGAGAAAATCATAGTCTCGCTAGGTCAGCTTGAAGCTGGTCTTACCATTCCTCTCTATAACCCCAAACTTCCATTATTCTATGAAATTCTTTCTCACGAGAAGTTTTTGCGAGCGATATATAAGTTGAGTGGGGATTTCATTCGTCTGCTGATGGAGTATGCTACTCGCGGTGCTAATAAAGGATCCCGCTACCCTAAGACTGCGAAGAATCCTAAATTTAAGGATATTCCAATTATTCCTGCAATGTATACTGTAGATAATTTCTTCATAAACTATGACATAATCCCCATGAAGAGGGATAACACTTGTTGGGGTGTTCGTTTGCAGAAGAAAGATAAGATTGATGAAGATAAGATTCTTATGCTTGATATCGATTGGCATACGAATAATAATCAAGGCCCTCGCCACTCTAGCGATGAAAAATGGTTTCTTTTTCCATTATGTCTTGAAGGTCCCTACATCTCTGGTCTTCATGCATTACCTGCGAATCTTACAGAATATCAGCCATGGGTTTTCAAATGGCCTGAAAAGACTAAAGAGGTATACTCCCTTCGATTTATTGCATAATTATCACTATTATCTTTCTCATATTTTTATATTCTCGCTGACTACTTCAATCTTTCCAGATTGACAGGCTGAAACTCAACTACCAGAATTTTAGGAAACCCAGCACTTTCTTAGCTCTTAAATCCTTCACAGATGAAGTAAGAAATATCCCTTCATGAATCTTGACAATATATTGTTGCCCCTATTTCTTATCTTTATCTGTGTTCACAGGTAATTGAAGAATTAGAACCAATAAAACCCGCGAGGACCAAGGAGAAATCTACAACTGATCGCAAGGGGAAATCTACTGCTCCTCCCAAAAGGAATCCTACTGCTCCTCGTAGTGAAGAATCTGATGATCCTCCCTCAAAGAGAAGAAAAACCCAACTCTCTTCTTCTTCAACTCCTCAACCTGTTCCAGAAAATTTAAGTGATGATCTTGATAAGGACAACAATGATGATGATTTTAATGATGATGATGATGTCTTTTCCATGAAGAATTCATCCTCTTCTGAGTCTTCTATGACTCAACTATCAAAAAATTTTGGCGATGCTACTCATGGTATCGCGAACGATTACGGAGATAAATCTCTTAATGGGATATCCCAGGCTCTCGCCAAAGTATGCGATGCTCCCATATTAGTTGATAATGATTCTCTTCATGGGATCTCAAGATCGCTGACTCCCAGCCTCTTAAACTCGCTTGGTATTCTGGTATGTTTTCACTTTTTTAATGTGTCTAGATATTTGTTTTATCGCCATATTTATATTATTCTCTCGCAGGTTGGAAAATCCTCTTTTGCTGCTGCCTCTGATTTGGATAGAAGGCGTGCATCTTCCCACAAGAAGAATATTGTGCTTCGCAAAA
>JAJJWX010002463.1:0-88340 GCA_023529315.1 Papaver bracteatum
CACTACAAGAAAACCTGGCTTAAGCAACCAAAATCGTAGCAAGTGCCCAGAATTTTAGTCGCTTTAATGGTTTAAGCTTCCAAAGTTACAGCGCGGATAGCTTGGCGGCTACAAACTTGTGTCCTCTAATATTTAGCCACGACCAGATTTGTTTGCTCGCTACATCACTCTTTCAAGTTATCTATAGCAGCTTAACAGTGCGCATGTATCTATTCACTTTGAAGCACAGACTCCTATCAACTAAAAAATGAATAAGTTGGTACAACCTCCCCGGCTTGACAAGTTTAAGCGGCCACCACACATTCAAAAGAGAAGTTAGTTTTTGAAGTAGGCTTTTGAGATCTTAATATTAATCCAAGAATCTTAACGGGACTTATTCAATGCAAACATGAAAAAGTCGTTCAAATCAATGCTTGCCATTATAATCAAATGCTTGGATGCACAAATTCGTAGCATGACTAAATTGGCTATATTGAAACCCAACTCTTTTACAAATCGAACAACACACACTAGTAGAAAAATCAACATAGGTGACATTTTCAAACTGTCGCCGTATCAATTTCATGATAGTTCGTGTGAAATTTGAAAGTGTCACCAAAGTCGGTGTCATAGTGAGTCACTTTATGCGACGCTTCAATCCGCCACCAATTAACCTCCAAAACTGTCATAAAGTATCTTAAACTGTCATTGTAACTGACATCCACGACAGTTTCTTATTAAAAATGTCACCTTTACGATATTATGGTGACTGTTTTCTTGACAAACCGTCATTATAATGTTGAAAACCGTCAACATATGACCATTGATTAGGTTCCGGTATCAATGTTAATTTTTCAATCTAATTTTAAAATTTCAATGGAAAGTAAATATGTAATCAAATTAAAACTGTAAAAACCTGTACATTAATGTAGAATTCATTGGCTAATCTCATTTAGAAAATAATAATCGTGTCTACACATTCAAAGCATTTGCAAAATTCTCTACTAATGGCCCAAGTATAGTGCACGTAATTTTTCTTGAAAGGACAAATGTAAATTTTCATTAAACTCGTGGCACGGCATCTTATCTCAGTCAACTTTTTCTTTTTTCTTTTGTCTTTCCATTGTTTTTCTTTTGTCTCTCTCAAAGTTTTTGATTCCAACACCTGGTCCACCTTCCAAACCCATTCTTAAAAAGTTTGAAGAGATTAACCAAGTAAAAAAGAAGAAGTGCAGGAAAATAATTAGTCTTTACGATATGCGATGGTGGAGGCTGCCGACGACGGAGCAAAAATCTGACTGTTTCAGTTTCTTCCACTTTCTAGTTGTCACATCAAAAAAATATCACTAGTTGTCTTTGCAATAACATTGTTGCGTTCTTCGTTGTTATGCTTGTCCTCACCTCTCTGCAAACGAATTAGATAGCAGATTCATATGTATGTTATGGATATATCATATACCCGATGGGAATAAAGTAAGCAACATATGTACATCAACAGTAGGTGTTTTGATAAGGCATTTGAGGGTGTTTGGGGGATGTCCATAACCCATCAATTTCATCAATTTTGGGAACTTCACTTTGGCTTGTAGTCTTTCATGCTCACTTTTGCCTCAAAACCTCACTTAAATCTCTGTTCTTGGATGATAACAATCAATCTAGTCTGATTTCAACTCTAAATTGACCAAACATAATTCGCCCTGCTTTTTCATATCCTAAAATACTTGATAAAATTTGTAATTTCCTACTACTGGTTCATAAATATCACACAATTGAAATCTCCCTAAGTGAAATACAAAATCATTGTTCAACATTTGGGTTGTATAAAGTAATCGGTTTGATTACCTTAAATTCCATGAATACACATGACTCCAGCAGCAGATGAACGATCCACGCCCCGCATACTTACATCACACAGACTGTAAAACAAAAATCAAAGCAATCACGAGATTGCAAAAAAAAAAATTCTTCAATTTATTAAAAAACCCAATGACTGGATTGAACGATTTCACTAAAAATAAAATCAATCACGAGATCATCATTCACTTTCCGTTAAACATAAAAGAAAGGGAAAAAATCAAGCAATTATCACACGAAAATTGATCGAAAATATAACCAGCAAGAAATCAGATCCATAAAAATTAAACCTTGAGATACCCAATATTCCTCCCTCTTTTTGTTTTCCTCCTGAAAATCTTAAAGTGAGAGGTTAGTGGTAAAATATGAAAACAAAAAACTTGAATTTATCAAATCTTTCGTCACGAGAGAACAAAATTTCTGAACAATAGCTCTTTTGATTTTATGATTACTCATGGAGGAAATCAGAACATGTATACTAAAGTTTCCTAAGCTTAACATTGAAAGAGAACAGTTTGAGAGCGAAGTGGGAGAAGAAGAATCACGAAGGAGATTAGCAAGAAGGTGAGGTAGAAAGAGAAGATGAGACTAGAGAGTCCCTGAGAAACAAATGCTTCAAAAAAAAAAAAAAAAGTGAATCCGAATCTATATGATGGACGGACCAGATTTCGTTTGATCCAATCATACGGATTGAGAAAACAATCTGACGGTTGATATTGTATTTGTTATTCTCTTTATATTAATACGAACTCATGTATTCGGTTGAATTATCAACCTTCAACAGGAAAACAAATCCAAATAAAATATTAATAAATTTATAAGAATGAATCGGGAAAATGAAAAATGAATTCGATAATTAGTGTGTTTCTTTGTGCTTTCTCTTTATGTTTTTGTGCTTTCTCTTTTTGCTTGGTTTGATTTGTTTTGGTTTGAATTTCTACGCTTCACATAGGTCATGAAGTATTTCAACTAGTCATACAAGTCATGAAGTAGCTTTAGTTCACACTTGTAGACTCAAGTTATAAGATTACTATAGATGGACCACGAAATTCTGGATGGGTTCTAACTTCAAACTTAACAGAATACATCATCGAAATCGATAAATATGAAACTCAGGTGTTGATTCGAGCATCAAATGTAGAGCAACGTAATACAAACTATAACGACATACAACTATGAACCAAGAAGTTCTAAACCGTAAGAACGATAAATCCAACCATTCATAGCCACGGTTTGCAAATTTTGCATTCCTTAGATCAAAACTGTTTTAGTTCATGAGTATGAGTATCATACAATACCGATCAAAATCCATGGAAATTCGTTTATGCACCGCTTTGAAAATTGAAATTTCAGTTATTTCTAGGACCCAAGGTATGCGTACATTATGCTAGAATATGGTTTGTTTAAGGTTTCGGGGAATATTATGAAGGAATCTTACCTGTAAATGGATGGATTCATCGTTCTTACCAAGTTTGCGGCTTATAGAAGTCCACTCCCAGACAGGTTTCGATCTCGGAGCCAGGGTATGCATACAATATGCCAGAATATGGTTTGTTTGAGGTTTCAGAGAATATTCCGTGGAAACTTACCTACGAATGGTTAGATTCATCGTTCTAACGAAGTTTCCGACTTATAGTAGTCTAGTACGGCCACGTTTTGATATCGGAGCCATGGTATGTATATAGTATGCCAAAATAGGGTTTGATTAAGGTTTTGGTGAATATTCAGAGGTAAGATTCCTTCAGAATATTCTCCAAAATCTTAAACAAACCCTATTCTGGCATATTGTATGCATACCCTGGCTCCGAGATTGAAATTTGGCCGTGAGTAGACTACTATAAGTCGAAAAATCGTAAGAAAGATGAATCCATCCATTTACAGGTAACATTCCTTCAGAATATTCTCTGAAACCTTAAACAAACCCGATTCTGGCATATTGAATGCATACCTTGGCTCCAAGATTGAAACATGGCCGAGAGTAGACTACTATAAGTCGGAAACTTGGTAAGAAAGATGAATCCATCCTTTTACAAGTAAGATTCCTTCGGAATATTCTATGAAACCTTAAACAAACCATATTCTGGCATATTATATGCATACCCTAACTCCGAAATTGAAACCTAGCCGTGAGTGAACTACTATAAGTCGGAAACTTGGTAAGAACGATGAATCCATCCATTTACAGGTAAGATTCCTTTGGAATATTTCCCAACACCTTAAACAAACCCTATTTTGGCATACTGTATGCATACCCTGGCTCTGAGATCGAAACCTGGCATTGAGTGGACTACTATAAGTCAGAAACTTCGTAAGAAGGATGAATCCATCTATTTACATGTAAGATTCCTTCATACTATTCTCTGAAACCTTAAACAAACCCTATTCTGGCATATTGTATGCATACCCTGGCTCCGAGATCGAAACCTGTCATAAACTTCGTAAGAACGATGAATCCATACATTTACATGTAAGATTCCTTCAGAATATTCCATGAAACCTTAAACAAACCCTATTCTGGAATATTGTATGCATACCCTGGCTCCGAGATCGAAATCTGTCATAAACTTCGTAAGAACGATGAATCCTTCCATTTACAGGTAAGATTCCTTCATAATATTCCCTGAAACCTTAAACAAACCATATTCTGGCATATTGTATGCATACCCTGGCTCCGAGTTCGAAACTTAGCCGTGAGTGGACTACTATAAGTCGGAAAATTCGTAATAATGATGAATATATCCATTTACAAGTAAGATTCCTTCGGAATATTCCCAAAAAATTTAAACAAACCCTATTCTGGCATATTGTATGCATACCCTGGCTCCGAGGTCGAAATCTGGCCGGGATTGGACGACTATAAATCATAAACATGGTAAGAACGATAAATCCATCCATTTGCATGTAATATTCCTTCAGAATATTCCCTGAAACTTTAAACAAACTCTATTTTGGCATACTGTATGCATAACCTGGCTCTGAAATTGAAACCTGGCCCTGAAGGTTACAAACATCGCAAGACAGCTCCAAGGTACAAGAAAGTTTGGAGAGAAAAATCAAGAACATGCACAATCGAGACATGCGGCTTTGCGGTGCTAGAAGCAAAAGAATTTGACAGAAATGATAAAATGCGATTAATCAACAAAAACAGGACACAGGATCATGTTAACCGACCAAGTGGAAAAAAAAAATTGGTCGAAAATCGATTTACAAGACAAACAACAGAAATGGTTCAATTAAAAATTTCAAGAAAAAGTTAGCTACAGAAGAACAACCCCAACGACCAAGAATTAATTATAATGAGATATTTACTCGAGCCGCTAACATGGAAATGAATAATAAAATCCTACGAAGCGCACAAGTTCCGGAATTTATGAAAAAAATTCAAAATCACAAATTAAGATGGGGTGTTAAAAATATTGATTAGCACAAGTTCCGGCATTCCTAAAAAAAATTCAAAATCCCAAATTAAGAGGAGGTGTTAAAAATATTGATTAATTTGTGTTTTTGAAAATCTAGAAAAATCTAGTTAGTCAAACTAGATAAGTGTGTTCAAAGAATATTCTAGAGCAAACTAAAGTTTGCTATTGTTCTACATAGCTAACCAATATCTAGAGAATTACTTCTCTAGAATTTTCTTGGTCAATAAAGTAGGGTAAAAGGTCACATGTAATTAGAATACTCTAGAGTGGTCGGTCACTCAATGCACGTCTTGTTCATTCGTTGTAATCAAGTGAAATGAAAAACAAAAGTTAGTGGTAAGTGATAATAAAAAACGAATCCAAAGAAAAACTAAAAAACAAATGCAACAAGACGTGTGATTTTAGATAATTGAAGTATACTCTAACCCAATCAATAATTTTTGTCACTCCATCATTATCAAAACCCAATGCAACAAAAAAACAAAAAACAAAAAAACGAATCCAATTTGTTTTCCTGGGTCATGTGAAATCATTCTTTTTATGTAATAAGATGTGGGAGTTTTTCTTGAGGGTTTGTTTGTTGCCCCTCTCCTTCCGATCTGCAGTTGATGATTCTAAACTCTATGTAAATCAAACAACTCTATGTAAATCAAACAACCCTCCTCTCTCTCTCTCTGTCTATCTCTCTATCTATCTATTAATCTATGCTTTGAAAAGTTTGTATTGTTTTTTTTTTTTTTTCTTCGAATGTGGCTGCTCATCTTAGTGAGCTTGGTGGGTCTTATATAGACTTGAGAACAATGTTTTCTGATTTAGTTCATGTGTTTTTTGTATTGCAGGGTATAGGTGAAGTGAAAGAGACAATGAATAGGAAGAGAGAAGATGCTGATCGGAAAATCGAAGTAAAGAAGCCAAAGCTTGAACATGAATGCTACTATTGTTTGATTCTCTAATGATGTTATGTTCTATGATTAATGCTACTATTGTTTTAGTTTGATTTCTTTGTTCTACTTAGTAATAATCTTATTTATTGTATTTGGGTGTTTTTGAATATGCAGGACCCTAGTTTCATTATTTAGGGAGGAATTGGTTTCTATCATTAATCTTTTTCCCTTCATCAATCTACACTGCATTTATAGACATAGATTAACAAACCCAATTTAAAGTTGTTCAATTTTAATATGATTTTTTTAATTTCCAATTCTTATGTTCTGTTTTTGGCTAGTGGAATTTTAGTTTTATCCCTTTGAAACACACTTGAATACTTGATCAGTTTTCGTCAACCGAGTTAGATTTGATCCTTTGAAACACACTGAAAACTCACTTGACATCATCGTTCTTCAAATGGGAGTAAATCTGTCAATCTGAGCACAGACGAGGAGGGATGGAGAGCAATTTCATTTTTGGTAAATGGAGAGCAATTTTTTTCTTGGAAATTCGTTTATTGATTTTTGAGTTAATAAATGGAAGAAGACAGAAAAAGTATTATTTTTTTATATTTTTAATATATATATAAAAAGCCTTAGAAGGTCAGATTACATTATGTTGTTGGGTAGCCTGGCAACAAGCTGGTCACCCACACCCTTTATTTTTAAGTTTTAACGTTTTCTTTGTTTGATGCCTTTATCTTATGGTTTCTTTACGAACATTGCACGGCTTCAGGCTCGGGTTGATAAAGGTATTAAATTAACTAAGAATGAGCAAACTTTTTTTTTTTGGAGCTAGGAAAAAAGTTGGAACGGGATTTCATCATTATGTTGGAGGAACGTGAAGATAGGAAAAAAGAAAAGAAAGCACGCGAAGATATTATGACAGCTAAGAACACACATAATTGTAGCACTTTACATAGTGGAATTTTGTCTCCCAACAAATTTCATGCGTGCCTTTGTTGGATTTCTTGCCAACAGCTTTCTCTTGAGAACATGACCCCCCACAATTTCATGCGTGCCTTTGTTGGATTTTTTGGAGACCACAAAATTGGAAGGCCACTTCCTCCATTTTTGACTTGGACTGATGCGATTTATCCGTATCTAAAAGCCCTTTAGCCTTTGTTTTAACTTTATTGACCACCTTATTGAAACTAGCGTTCTTGACCTAGTTTTTTTGGGATTATCCGTATCCCAATTACGATTTTTGGGATTATTTGAATCAGAATCGGCATTGAGCGAGCACAAATATTTAGTAGCTTAAAAACATAAGCAACCAACTTCAGCCAAGTTGTTCCATGTATCTATTAACTAGGCATTTTAATTGCTAATAGGGTACTCGGTCTAGCTATGAAGGGATTGGTAATTCACTTGCTCTATTATGGTTGGTCTGTCTATCAAGCGATCAGCGTTTCACTGGCTCTATTATAGTTGG
Organism: Papaver bracteatum; assembly: GCA_023529315.1. Lineage (NCBI taxonomy): Eukaryota > Viridiplantae > Streptophyta > Magnoliopsida > Ranunculales > Papaveraceae > Papaver > Papaver bracteatum. Next base: position 7,614 of record JAJJWX010002463.1, read on the forward strand.
TCTATCTATCAAGCGATGGTTATTTTGCTTGCTCCAGGGAGGTAGGTATATCTCTAAAGCGATCATTATTTTGCTTGCTCCCGTAAGGTAGGTCTAGCTATGAAGCAATTAAGAAAATACACGCTACATGAGAGTTGGTTGATTACTAAAGCGATTGCGTAGCTGCTCTAGACTTGTACAAATCGCACCTTTTGCAACTAACGAGCGAGAGCCAAATTAGGTTGCTATAAGGGTTAGAGCGACTTAATATGGGCTTTTTGCAACCAAAACTGCTATGTTGGTCAAACCAGTTTTTCTTGTAGTGAACAGACGTGTTCTCGTCCATGGCTTCATCACCATGCTTCACTGCTTTCTACTGCCCAAGCTCGAGCTCCTCTTCCGTGCATGTACTCCAACAGCATCACTTCGTTGTCCCTGGATTTTCTCCCGCCAAAATTTGGATTTTGAAATGTTGTAGACGGTGTCCCCCTAACCAAACCGGGACTGCGAATAGCGGGTGTTCGCACTGAGGTGCCCCCTAGTAGATGACTGACTGTCTTTAGCAGTTCCCTTAAACTGAATACCCCTTAACATGAAGGTGTCCCTTAACAAGAGATGCCCATTCAATCGATTCAGGAAGACCGATGAGTTTAATTCCAAGTTCATTCTTATTTTGCCCATAACTTCTTCATACGGACTCCGATTGACTCCGTTCTTTCGCCGTTGGATTTTCCGTCTCGTCCTCTACCTCATGAAAAGTATAAATCTTGTATTTGAACAAGTTAAATTTGGTCTTTGGCCCTTCCTCACTCTTAGCTAGCTTCTTTCATTGCACAACTATGCTCGAATTCACTTCTTTTTGGATTATTCACCTAATAACACACCAATAAGAGAAAACACGCGTAACACACAATAATCTGCAAGAAAACCATCAAATACTAGCATGGAATTAACACCAAATATATGTGAAATATGCACTTATCATTATGCTAAAAAAAAGGCGCCAATTCGAGGGATATAGGGTGTACATGAGAAACAAAGTTTGAGCTACACCAAGACCAACACATGAGTGATGATGCAAAGACGCTTGGCAAAGCATTCTCATTTAGTCCTCTTCAACACAAAGTTGATACCAAGAAAAACAGATTTGCTTTATATATTACAGGGGCAAGATCATTGTAAGTCCAAGAACCAGCTTTGAAGTAGGGCGTACCAAGAGCGTAAACAATGTATCGAGCACATACGGTCGCATCATCTTCCAACTTGATACCCAGAAAACCTATTTGCTTTATAGATTACAGGGAGAAGATCACTGGAAGTCAAGAACCAGCTTTGAAGTAGACGTTAACAAAAGCTGCTAACAATGTATCATGCACAAACAGTCGCAGACTATTCTAATAAATCAAGTAAAGCTAGCATTTTTCTCGAGACATGGCCCATGGGACGAATCTCGAGACACTAACGATGTAAATCACTAAAGCTATCATGTTTCTAATGGAGAAACTAAAACGAGCCTAAATGAAAAAGAGCAGACGGTAATGAAATGCAATCCAAAAATGTGACCTGTAGTATTAGCCGAAGTGCATTTGTCAATAAACTAAAATACCAAGCCTATAGTCCTTGGCCTTAGATGATCCACAGGCCACATAATGGCCTCTTCACTCTAGATTCAGAAATGAAGACAATGTCAGATTTATGTGCTAGGCACAACTAGTTCAGGTGAGGTTCAGTTGGATTAGAACCAATGCCCTGACAGTTCCAAGAGAGTATAATCATTGTGCCAAATGAAGCAAGAAGACAATCCAAAATAACGAAGAAAGATTGAAGAAAGTTCTATGATACTAACAAGCATTTTATCACCAAGAGGGAACACGAATCTAAAATTGAGAAATACAGGTTAAGTTTAAGAGAGTAAAAGCATACCTACGAGCAAACCAACAAGCATGTCATCAAAATCAAGTTTCTAAATATCAAGAATAGTAAGGGTGTAAAGCGAACCCTTCCATTTTAAAATTATTACCTAAAACATAAACTAACACCATGGATAACGCCAAACAATGGATTATAATCATATATGAACTTCAGAGTTAAGAGAAATATGAGAAGCAATAAATTAGCATGAGCAATTGGATAAATGACACATGGATACCACAAATATGAGAAGCAATAAATTAACATGAGCAATTGGATAAATGACACATGGATACCACATCCATATGGTTGTCGCGCTACAAAATGAATCATATCAACTGGTTTTCAATCTCTACATCATTGGTAAACGAAAGTGCAAAGAAGGTACATTAAACCAAAACACCATAATATAGTGAAAACTAAAAGAAGCATACAAGAAGGACAATAATAATGGAATGCATTAAAAAATCGAGGATTCAATTTTATGTTGCCCCACGAGCCCTCTCTTCTTAATCATGACCAAAGAATCACAAACATAAAATACTATTTCAGGAATTCAGAATTGAATTGTTCCACTTTCCCGGAGAAAAAAGGCTAGACTTACCGGGAAGGATGTAACCAAGTTTAGCCCTACTCCCATTTTGAAGTATTTATAAGATCTCACATTACAAGTATCAGAGAAACAGTGAGTATCCCACCGTCACCCCTCTGAGAGATCCAACCACAATCAGTCTAGCAGTTGGCTAAATTCAAAAATCCAAACAATGCTAGACATACCGTGGGTTGGATACCACGAGATGTGTTGTCTGTTAAATTAGAGCAACAATAGAACCAGGGATGGCACAAAGGAGAAACTTACGAGTCAATCGTTGCATAAACATGACACTTCAATTAGCAATAGCATGAACTTGATATCAATAATTGCAGACAATCATGAACTTTGGCATGCACCACAGACACAAATTGCTGAATGAAACATATGTAGGAGATACTCCCTATAGTCATTTTCTAACTCAACAATGGTAGCAATATGAACTAGTTTGCTTTATCGATGACAGAAATCTAATACCAAACAAAAGGAAAAAAAGTTATTTTTCTTATTTTGCCCGGAAGACTGACAGTTTAATTCCAAGTTCATTCTTATTTTGCCCATAACTTCTTCATACGGACTCCGATTGACTCGTTCTTTCGTAGTTGGATTTGCCGTCTCGTCCTCTACCTCATGAAAAGTATAAATCTTGTATTTGAACAAGTTAAATTTGGTCTTTGGCCTTCCTCACTCTTAGCTAGCTTCTTTCATTGCACAACTATGCTCGAATTCACTTCTTTTTGGATTATTCACCTAATAACACACCAATAAGAGAAAACACGCGTAACACACAATAATCTGCAAGAAAACCATCAAATACTAGCATGGAATTAACACCAAATATATGTGAAATATGCACTTATCATTATGCTAAAAAAAAGGCGCCAATTCGAGGGATATAGGGTGTACATGAGAAACAAAGTTTGAGCTACACCAAGACCAAACACATGAGTGATGATGCAAAGACGCTTGCCAAAGCATTCTCATTTAGTCCTCTTCCAACACAAAGTTGATACCAAGAAAACAGATTTGCTTTATATATTACAGGGGCAAGATCATTGTAAGTCCAAGAACCAGCTTTGAAGTAGGCGTACCAAGAGCTGCAAACAATGTATCAGAGCACATACGGTCGCATCATCTTCAACTTGATACCCGAAAACCTATTTGCTTTATAGATTCGGGGAGAAGATCTGGGAAGTCCAAGAACCAGCTTTGAAGTAGACGTTAACAAAAGCTGCTAAACAATGTATCAGTGCACAAACGATGAGGACTATTCTAATTAAATCAAATAAAACTAGCATTTTCTCGAGACATGGCCATGAGGACTAATCTTAGACACTAACGATGTAAATCACTAAAGCTATCATGTTTCTAATGGAGAAACTAAAACAGCCTAAATGAAAAAGACAGACAGTAATGAAATGCAATCCAAAAATGTGACCTGTAGTATTAGCCGAAGTGCATTTGTCAATAAACTAAAATACCAAGCCTATAGTCCTTGGCCTTAGATGATCCACAGGCCACATAATGGCCTCTTCACTCTAGATTCAGAAATGAAGACAATGTCAGATTTATGTGCTAGGCACAACTAGTTCAGGTGAGGTTCAGTTGGATTAGAACCAATGCCCTGACAGTTCCAAGAGAGTATAATCATTGTGCCAAATGAAGCAAGAAGACAATCCAAAATAACAGAGAACAGTTCAGAAAGTTCTATGATACTAACAAGCATTTTATCACCAAGAGGGAACACGAATCTAAAATTGAGAAATACAGGTTAAGTTTAAGAGAGTAAAAGCATACCTACGAGCAAACCAACAAGCATGTCATCAAAATCAAGTTTCTAAATATCAAGAATAGTAAGGGTGTAAAGCGAACCCTTCCATTTTAAAATTATTACCTAAAACATAAACTAACACCATGGATAACGCCAAACAATGGATTATAATCATATATGAACTTCAGAGTTAAGAGAAATATGAGAAGCAATAAATTAGCATGAGCAATTGGATAAATGACACATGGATACCACAAATATGAGAAGCAATAAATTAACATGAGCAATTGGATAAATGACACATGGATACCACATCCATATGGTTGTCTGGCCGCTACAAAATGAATCATATCAACTGGTTTTCAATCTCTACATCATTGGTAAACGAAAGTGCAAAGAAGGTACATTAAACCAAAACACCATAATATAGTGAAAACTAAAAGAACGCATACAAGAAGGACCAATAATAATGGAATGCATTAAAAAATGCGAGGATTCAATTTTATGTTGCCCCACGAGAGCCCTCTCTTCTTAATCACAGCCAAGAATCACAAACATAAAATACTATTTGAATTCAGAATTGAATTGTTCCACTTTCCAGAGAAAAAAGGCTAGACTTACGGGAAGGACAGGCAAGTTTAGCCCTACTCCCATTTTGAAGTATTTATAAGATATCACATTACAAGTATCCAGAGAAACAGTGAGTATCCCACCGTCACCCTCCGAGAGATCCAACCCACAATCGATCCCTAGCAGATTGGCTAAATTCAAAAATCAAACAATGCTAGACATACCGTGGGTTGGATACCAAGATGTGTTGTCTGTTAGAATTAGAGCAAACAATAGAACCAGGGATGGCACAAAGGAGAAACTTACGAGTCAATCGTTGCATAAACATGACACTTCAATTAGCAATAGCATGAACTTGATATCCAATAATTACGAGACAATCATGAACTTTGGCATGCACCACGATACACAAATTGCTTGAATGAAACATATGTAGGAGATACTCCCTATAGTCATTTTCTAACTCAACAATGGTAGCAATATGAACTAGTTTGCTTTTATCGATGACAGCAAATCTAATACCAAACAAAAGGAAAAAAAGTTATTTTCTTATTTTGCCCCGGAAGACTGACAGTTTAATTCCAAGTTCATTCTTATTTTGCCCATAACTTCTTCATACGGACTCCGATTGACTCCGTTCTTTCGCCGTTGGCTTTGCCGTCTCGTCCTCTACCCCATGAAAAGATTGGTGTGTTTGCTCTAGCTTGTTGGTATCGCAAGTTTCGCACAAATGGTATACTTCCGTGTCTGGAGTTGTAACCGGAATAAACTTTGACTTGACATTGACTTGACTTGACTTCCATTTGACCTGACCGGACTTGACTTTGATGCAGTCAGATTATTTCAGATATAGCCATTCAGGCATTTCAGCATATCTGAATCTATATTTTTTTATATTATAATTCAAATCTGAGATCCACGGCTAAGGGTCTGGACCTCGTTACCCTTAAAATCGGTCGTTATTTTGAGACCCACGGCTAAGGGTTGTAATAAATAGTGACGCTTTATCAGAGACCCCAACAGAGACGGTTAAAAATAGTCGTATAACTCGTATATATGACTTGTCCTAACGGTCGCGGAACTGCTAATTTCCACTAGTGAAAAGTGTTCAATGTTCTTAAAGGGTATATTTCTTTTGCTGCCACTTCTATATTTGGTGTTGATACAGCTATATCATGTGAGCTGGTTTTTGGTAGATCAATTATAATAGATAATTTCAACGAGGAACTTGTTTATGAGATGATTTTACGACATGGGTACCAATTAATACTGTCGTTTAAGAATTTTTTTGTGCTTGTATTGGTCAACAAGGGTCTGAATGGTGATGCTTGGAAGAAGTTCAATAAAATGCTCGATAGGAATAACAGGAGTACTATGCTACTTGTGTGGAAGGTATTACTCTGTACCTTGTTTCCATTCGATTTAAGGAATACATCGATTGTTTGAGGGTATGTATGGATTTTCGTTACAATTATCAGATTACCTGGCTATAGAACTCCTGGTACTAATGGGGATGAAAATCAACTGTTATTGCAACTTATGAGTGGATTTGATGTGAGGAGAGACAGAAAAAGAGAAGCATATTTGTGTTATTACAGCTCTGATACCACTTGTAGTGATCTACACTATAAATAAGTAATCAGGCTCAATCCTACAGGATCTACACTGTAGAAATTGAAGATAAACCTCAATTGAGGGAAGAAGAAAACACAATAATCAGGCTCAATCCTACTAAAAATAAGAGTAAGTGCAACTTGTTGATGTGTCCAATGGGTTTGCGATGATATTTAGTTTTAAGACCGAATTATTTGAATGTGGAAATGTTAAGATGTTTGTAGCAGTGAATGTTGACATGATGAATAGATATTTGTTCCAGATTGAGTCATATCCCATTCTTTATTTTGTTTTTTCTTTCATTTTAGGGTTTGTTCGGTTTTCTTTTCTTTTTTGGGATTCTAATTTGTTTAAGTTGGAGTCTGGTTTTTTATTATGACTTTTTAAAGTGATTTCATCTAACGGTCGAGGAGAACGAACCTCTTAATATCCATTGATACGGGTTCTTTAAATATAAAAAATTATTTCCCATTCGTAGTTAGAATTTTGTTTCCCTTCATTTGGATTCACTAGCAATCTCTTATATAGAAACATATCCAAGGTTTCTTCTCCAGATTATATATTTTTATTATCCTTCCCAGTCTCTTCCAATTTTCTCAAAACCTTTTCTCGTTTGATAATAGGCTATAACTGAAAACCCTCCGAATATAGTTATTTCTTATTATACACATGGATGAATTTAGTAGATTCTTTGAAGCTGCATATGGAACTTTGGTAATGACAATGTATCATGGGGATTTCGTAATCGTCTGTTGTGATTCTTTGATATGTTGGAAAAATACTAATGGAATTATCACTAAAACATAAACTAATGGAGAAAAGTATCCAGAAGCATAGGTTAAAGAAGTGATCCCGTCATGTGTTATTGTCATAGCCATAGACAAAGAAACTAAATTTTTGGCTATTTATTATTTTGGCGTCAACAAAGAGAAGGTCACACATGGTGGATGCAATTTAGACACTCTCGAGAAATTTAAATGCTTTTGTCAAGGATTGAAAGAAGCACCAAAGGTTTAGATAAAGACTATAATATTGGGAAAAAAAACTCCACTACAAGTAAAGTGGTGTATTGCAACATGTCATCTATGTGGCAATAACACATATTTCATGTGGCTAAATCTTTTTTCCACATAAAAACATTTTGCCACACCTGTGGCAACAGCCTGGGTGGCAAGAAAGTATTGCCACACCTTTAATGTACTGTAGCAAAAGCTGGGTATTTTTCCACATGTGAGGCGATAGCATGAGACAAAAAGGTATTTTCTAATTTTATTTTTTATTTATATTAAATTTTGTTTTGTTTTTAAAATCTTTTGCCACACCAACTGGTGAGGCAAAAATATATTTTTTATTTTTATTTTAAAATTCATAGAAATATTTTTTATTTAGGGGTTTGGAGCTCAGCTTGTCGCTCGGCTTCCAACAAAAGTTGTGTACGAACTATAAGATACTATTTAGTTTATTCATATAAATATTTTGAAATTTATTTTCTTTACGAACTCGTTTGTCACAACAATTACCGCTTCTTAGAGCCTAATTAATTTTGTTGTCTACCAAAGTTTGTATAAATTAGTTGTCATATCACCATAATATGATAAATTTTCACAAATCGAGCATTCAACATACACAAAAATAGATTGAAAAAAAGGAATCCAGATTTCATTTTAAAAAAGAAATGTTACAAGCATAGTGAATCTAGCTTTAACATGACAAAAAATAAACAAACAAAATTTACACTATCTGAAATTAGTATTAACCACACTAATTTACACTATCTGAAGCATTGGATCGAGCCATCTGCGAGAATTTCCTTCGATCTTTAAACAAGGGACGTGCATGCAGCCAAAAGAAAAGGCATGGGTTAAACAACTGTAAGAAAAAATGCAACAAACTAGTTAAGTCGGATATACTGCAGAAGGTTTTGGGCATCATTCATCGGAGGATCAAAGTGCATCTAGGAAACATGGAACATTTCAAAGTAAATAGGTAGGAAAATAAAAGAACCGAGCAAACATAATGCAAGTGCAATTCAAGCTGAAGAACAGAAAGTGGAGGGCTCAATTATTGAACGGTCAACCATGAAAAGTACAATTGGTGAGCCATTTCCCAAATCCATTCAGACACACACAATATTTGGAAGTCAGGACCACCATTGCATAGTAAATCTAGCAATACAAATGACAAGAAGTGATGAATTTTAAATTAACTGAATGAACTACAGCATTTCTCTGTCGATGAACCGGTGATGCCTATGTATAATCTATTATGTAAATGTCTAGTATATATGACAGAGAATGAGCTAAAGAAAATCGGATCCACATGTTATCTTACCCATGCAAGAAGATTATGCACCCCAGCGGATTTCGAATTGCCCATTGCTTTCGTGCCAGTCAAGATCTCCAACAGTACAACGCCAAAGATATAAACATCGGATTCTAACATAAGTTGGCCAGTAATTGCATACACCGGTGCACGATAACCATATTTTCCCATACCTCTCGTGGACACATAAGTGTTGTGCCCAATAGGACCCAGTTTGGCCAACCCAAAATCAGATAGTTTAGGATGGTATTCCTCCCCAAGTAAACTATTTGAGCATTTAAAATCTTGGTATATAACAGGGGGATTGCCTTGTCATGCAAATAATCCAATCCATTACCTGCACCAGCTGCAATTATCACTCTTGTGCTCCAGTCAAGTCATTTCTTGTCAGGTGGAAGGTCTACAAACCCAACGAAATAAAGCGACAAGTCAAGCACCATAAGAGTGAAAATTTTAATATTAACCATGTAGACGATCTTCTAAAGATCATAAAGCCATGAATTCATAGACTAGAAGTCTTCATCTCCATAGCAACCAAATATTCATAGTTCACACATCAGTTCAAGCTCATGTAATGTTGAGAATCAACTAAAAACAAACCCAAGATCCACAACCCAAGCACACATGACAAAAATAAAATAAAAACCCTGACATATCCTAAAACAAGACGAACCTGGTTTGTACTTTCCAACCTCCATTTATAAACTCTACCACAACCACCATCACCATCTAAATAATCTACAATCTATCCTGGAATTATTTATTGCTGCTGCCAATTCGCGAAATGTAAATGTCTGAGCTGCAATGTGATCAAATTCTCCATCCTCTAAACTCTCCTTCTTTGTATCCAGCGAGGCCTTCATCTTTAAATTATCTATAATCAGAAAACAAAAATACAATGCTGCAAACACCGTTTCAATAAAACCAAGAGACAATCGCGTCAAATAACAAACTACGATAACTATTACTAAGGTTGGGTTTTTATAATTCATGGACAAAAATTACATGTTTTGAACCATCTTAGTACCTCGCAAAAATCAGTAAACATGCAATTCACACCTTAACTCAATCCCACCCCAAAACCCAAAACAAAAATCATGATAATTTATGATAATTCATCATATTAGAGAAAATCAGTAATTCAAATTAGTAAAACACAATTCATACAAAATCCACAACATATATTGATTAATTATGGCCTGAGGAAATCAAAAAGATTGGTCTTTTCTTGATTACATCCAAATCTTCAACCTCACCGTTGTTTAATTATGGCTGGAGGAAAAAATCAAAGGAAAAGCCTTATTTTTACAAAATCAAAAATCTAAAAAAATGTTATAAACATAAACGATAAAACCCTAAATCCATAATAAAATTAATAATGTTCTTAAACCCAAATCGAATCATCTACAAACAAAACTAAAACACCAATTACCTTGATCACAACCAATAACAACAGAGGTTTAAGATGTTGTTCTTATACTTGATTTTTCCTCTGAGAAAAATCAAACCAGAAATACTAGAGGCTTTAAATTGAGAGAAGAAACTGTGAGTTCGTTTGCTAATTAAGGGTTTCTGGACCAAAAAAAATGTTTAAGATGATGTGAATTTGTTTTCTAAGGTTTTGAGAGCGACAAAAAAATTTAAGATGATTATAGAAGTTGGCTTTCTAGGATTTCGACAGTGATGAGGTGAAAACTTCGAGAAAAATTGGATTGGTTTACCTTAGAGTGATGGAAGTGGAGACTGGAGACGATCAGTTTCTGGTTGTGAAAAGAAAAAAAAGAAGACGAAGGTTCAACTTGCATATCTAGATCTAGAATAAGGAGAGATGTGTGGACATGCGGATGGTTTGAAAGCATTCTTTCCTGTTTTTTTTTTTTTTAATTTAATCGATAAAATTTTAAAAATACAAATATCTACATTTCTGTGAAAGAAAATAAAAAATTGATAGTATTGGACATTATCCACTCTTGTTGCCGCATCGGTGTGGCAAGAACTTGATTTATTGCTACATCAGCAAAATACATGAAGCAAAAAGTTAGTTTTTGCCTCAACTGTTCGTGGATGTCGCAAAATGTCTTACTTAATGCCACCCCTATCTAGCTATGAGGCTAAAACCCGCCTATTGCCACATTCTTCGTGGATGTGTGGCAACACACTTATTTTCTTGTAGTGCTCGGATATGGTGGAGCTAATGTATATGAAGCTATGAATGTTATTTTTGTTAAAAACAAACTAATGGGAGGAGGATTTCATGCTTATATTTATCTCCATCGAAAACGTTCAAGGGACTAGTCGTTTAAATGCAGCACTCCAAGACTTGAAAACAATATTAGGAACTAAAAGAAAAAGAGTGGCTCAAAAGGAACCCGATGGAGTTGCCCACTTGAACTTAAAGAAGAAAGTTGAAGATGGAGTAGGGAACTTTGTAGTTTTATTCTTGTAACTTCTAGAACTTTAGTTAGGAAGTTAGTTAAGAATTTCGTATTGTTTGTCATTTTCAAATTCTAGATGCACGTGGAATATGCAGAATAGAATGTATGCTTGTACTCTTAAATTTCAATGACACCAACAAAGATGATGATGCGGGGGACAATATACTATACTTTTTACATTTTTACTAGTTTCCATTTTGTAGAATAGCATTTCAGTTTTTAATTAGTATTTTTTCTTTTCTTTTCGAAAGGTTTAATAATTCTAATATACAAGCATTTCTTAGAATCTGTCACGGGAAGACTTTTTACTATTATAATCAGTTGATTATAGAAGAAGTGGAAGAAGAAAACAACAACACCAAAAAAAAAAAAACTTTAAGGTTAGGGTTTTCATCGACGGTCAATATAGATTTGTGTAATTAAATCCTCTTTCTAATGGCGATTTTGTTGATATAATCCTGTTATTTCAGTTTCAAAAGTCTTTTTGTTTTCATGATTATTTAATTATCTTATCATATTCTAGTTTTCTTTTTTGTTTTTCTTTTGTGTGATCAGCATCATTTGGGTACTGGGATGCACAGACGTGGACGCGTAGACGCGGACATGACACGACGCGGACGCGGACACTACAAAATTCTCAAAAAACTAGGACGCGGACACGTATATACATATTTTATTTATATATTATTTATATATACAATTATGTATTTATACAACAAAGTCAAGTGTTTCGATCCTAAAAATTAGAATATAATGCTACATGTGTATAAATTTCAAAAGAGAAGGAAAGACCGTTTATTTATCCAGGCCGAAGGTCTAGCAATCAATCACTATTAAACTCATGGCACAATCAAATTGCATTCTTAAAACAACACATGCCCAACCAAGGGTATATGTGATGTATTTCGAATCACAAAACCATAATAAAGACTTAAATGATTGATCTAAATGTTTGTCTTTCTTCATTTAGTTAATAATAGTAAAAATAAAGGAAGAAGTTTAAATGAAAATGGAAAAAAAATGCTTCAAACCCGAGTCATCGGTGCGTCCAAACAAGACGCGCGCGGGACGCGCTTATTGGTGTGTCGGACACGCGTCGTGTCAGCGTCAAACGCGCGTCTTGCATCCGACTCACGTCGGACGCGGACATGACACCAAAAACGGAGCGTCCGTGCAACCCAGTTTGGGTATTTAATAAAGATAAAACCAATAAAAACTCAAATTTTGGGAGAAACTTGTGTTTGGGCCGATGTATTGTTATTTATCATTAGTATAAAACAAGGTTTGTATAAGTTTGCCTTTGTTAGTGGTGGTCAGTATTTGTCTGGACAAAGATAAATCTACGGCTGTAGTTCTCTTGACCACACCCTCATCTCGCACGTGTAAGTGATGGCCAAGATTTCATATCCCAATTGATAAATCTATGTTTGTAATTTGTCCCATAAAACTAACATTTAATGACCCATTAATGGAAATCTAATATAATAAATATAGTAAATGATTAATATAATAAATACCTAACTAATTAGTGTTCCACACTAATTGATATTAAATGATTTATTAATTGCACATAATAATTTTTGTTCACTAATTGCTCATAATAAATAATCTATTAATTTCTTCCATTATAAAATTTCTCTTAGTTAAATTAATAAATTTGTATTTCTTCTATTAATAAATAATTTTGATAAAAACAGAAAAAATATCAATAGATATTAGGTTGTGGAAGTGGTGGCGAAGGTCGAATGAATCACTAATCTACTAATATCAGAGATATTAGTTACGATACACGGGTTAAGCCCTATAAACACATAAATAACCACTAATCTAAAGGAAAAAGTACAAGAGACCTGGATCTTAGGTAACTCATATAATGGAACACTTTATGTTTTGTTTATGCAATCCCATTAAGCAAAATCAATACTAATACTTTGTTACTTCACTTTCTTATTATTATCATCAAGAATATAAAGCACAGTTTGGATAACTTTGCTTATGTAAGTGGCGGTTCAAATTTTTCCTCACAAGAGATAAATCTAGGGAGGTAATCGTTTGTCATAAGTGATGGTTGTAATTCAGATTAGAAATGCATCTAATGGACAAAAGTTATCATGTCATTAAGGTTCCATAATTCTTCATAATAAATAGTCTATTAATTAAATGTCAAACTAAAAAAGATAATATATAAATTATTCTACTAATGATGATAATAAAAGTATATTTTTATTAACTAATACTTAGAATTAGTTTGGTATTGTTGCGATCTTTACAAAAGTGTTTTTCCGATGTACATTATTGTGCGGAGCTATGTAAAAAAAACAATTGGTTGTTTATGAAAGTTAATGTGTTTAGCTTTGTAAAAAAAAACAGTTGAACGGTTGCAAATTATAAAATAAAGCTAAAACTATTTTAAAAAATAGACATATCTCTGAAAATATCATGTTCAACTATAGTTAGTGAGAAAATGACAAAAGCAGAAATATTTCTGAAAATTGTCTATTCTATTTTATAGTGCGTAAAGTAAGTAAATTTTCTACTATTAGAGTACGTACACATGTAATATTAAATTTACTAATTAGTATTATTACTAAAAAGTATTATTATTCTAAACTACTTTTTAAAAATCCATAATCTCATAATATTTATCGTTGAAAATAAAAGTATATTCTAGCGATACGATATAACATAAAATGTAGTTTGAAAATAAAAAATAATTATCTTTAAAGAATATAAAATATAAAAAATAAAAATTGGTGATCATATATAGATTCAAGGATAATTGTTGTCAGTTATAAACAAAATGGGATAGAATTGGAAAATAAAATATGCAGCTAGGGTGAATTATAGCTTTTGCTTTTGAAGCTTTTAAAAGCTCCTTCTCCCCACTTTAAAAATTGATAAATTTTGCAAGTATACACTTTATGAAATCTTTAATAAACACTCCCACTTTAAAAATTGATAAATTTTGGAAGTATACACTTTATGAAATCTTTAATAAACACTAAGATGAAAAAATATTGCTATCAAAATGTTTTCAAAATACTTTTTTTGAATGAAAAAAAGCAGCACCAAACTTAGTTAAATTGGCTAACAATTACATAAGTGGACCATAATGACGGTGGCAAGTATTGGTGCCCAGTGAGTAATTTCGCATCGCCTCACGTATTTCTTGATAAATGGTTTAACGTTATTTTTATTCAATGATAATGGATAGTAGAGTTTATTGTTAGTAGAGCTTATTGTTATTAGGTTATATAATTACTTAATGATTTGACTTACTAACTAATCATGATTTTATTATTTTTATGCAACAAATAACCTCACATTTGGAGTGTAATGGCCTGCCCTCTATCGATAATGTCCTTACTAAGCCATTGCGTTCATCTGATAGTATTGAGTTTTCAATGGTAACCGCTGCGTTCATCTAGCAACATCTTCTTAAGAGGTCACCCATCCCAAGATTACTCAATACCGAGCATGCTTAACTATAAAGATTGTTCGCCAACTACGAAGCCAATTATGATGAAAAGGTCTCGGTGTTAGCAAGTGACAAACCATTGCCTCTATTCCAACTTAATTTGGAGCCGTCCTTGGGTACGGAATATGTTCAATCCTAGACTCTGGCATTTTTTCTCACTCATGAGACTCTGGAATATGTTCAATCCGTCAAGGATACTCTTTCATCCTCGACATGTAACCCATGGTCGACTCTAATACAATTTTAAATGACCTGATATTTGCTAATACTGTTCCCACTTAGTCATTGTGGTTATCCGATAGCGTGGGATTTTCAACTAAAACTGATGTGGACATCCATTAGCAGTTTTTTGGGAGGTAGCCCATACCTAGATTACTCTCGCCCGAGAACCCATAAATTCAGTGATTTTTACCAACTATGGATCCAACTATGTTGAAAAGGACACAATGTTCCGAAAGGACAAGCCATTACCTATATTCCATTCGGTGAACTCTTCCTGCCAAATTGAATTACATATATAATATTTATGGGAATTTTGAAAAACTAGAACTACATCGAATGTAGGTAAAATGATTACCATCGGAAATGACTTAACATTTTAAAGTATAATATATTAAGTGAATGAATTAGATTTTAAGTATGTCATCATCATTGAAATAGTAAGAACATACAATAAGCTTGGACTTCTCCATACATAGCACCTAGTCTTTTTAGTTCAAAATCCCACACCACTTATCCCAAGGTGGTCAAGTGGGGTTTCGTGTTATGTGGTTGGGCCCTGAGTAGTTTCTGATGGTCCATGAAGATTATAACAATTGGTATTAGAACCCGTGGTTGGGGATACTGTTCGAACGTTGAAGTGGTTGTGGATGTCACCCAGTTTAGGGCGCAAATGAAATCAGACTCAATGTGAAGAAGGCAAGGCCCAAAGTTGAACTGGCGCTCAAGGTGGAGTTAGTGTCTCACTCATTAACTCGTGGATCGGTGGTTCTAGATCGGAAAGGAAATGCTCAAGGTGGAGTTAGTGTCTCACTAAATATAAGAAAGATGAAAAAAGGTAATACCATTTCAAAAGATCGATAAGATATCTTTTTAAACTAAAAAACATACCTGGACAGGCAATCTCCATGGCAATCACTCGTAAACGAAACAAATACCTTGATATGTGCACTGCTCATGGCTATGGATTTGGGGTACTCGCTTTCTCAACTTTAGGTGAATTGGGGGAAGACACTATTGCCTTTTTGAATAGATTAAGAAACTGCCTTATGAGTCACGATGCAAATTATAAGATAGGTGGTGCTCTTTTTCATAGAATTGGAATTGCTATTCAAAAATGTGTTGGCGCCCAGCTTGTGGCTAGGCTTCCCACCTCCGATGTGTAATTCTATATGAATAACATATCTGATAATATTATTTATAGAAATATTTTTAGACTTTAAAAAAAAAACATATCAAATAATATATTTTTTTGGGACAAAATATGTAAAAATTAGTTTCGATATAATTTCATTGTTGGCTTGAGGATACAACTAGAAAAATGAGAGACATAGCATGGGAGGATGTCAAGGCGTAAAATGCTAGAAAGGATGTGAATTGAAGAATAAAAATATCTATCGGGTTTCCCTTTACTTTTGCAACGATAAGAAGGGTAAACTTGATATTAATACATATTATATTTGATATTCATATCTCGGAAAATTCATAACTAAATAAAAATTATGCCCGTGCCATTACGGCATGGGTTAAGACCTAGTCTTTTATATAAAGTAAGACTCACAAAAACGAAATAATTTCCTCATGAAAGTTTTGCTACTAAAATAAGGGGTATTAATTTTGAGTTTGCACTGGATGGGAAACACAAAATGGTACTCGTACTACATTCCATGACATTGACTTTACCGGTTGTTTCTTGTTTTCAATCCATTTTTCAGCTAAGATAAGATGTATTGCCCCTAACTTAATTTTTTCATATTACTTTTTTTTTATTGATTTATTTTTATTTTACAGTTTTTTAATATTATCGTATGTTTGGGTTTTTTTTCACTAAATTCTTATTAGTACACTAGGTATCACCGCGGCCTTACCACTCCGGCTCAACCTTTCATTAAAGTTTTAGGTGTATATACTTAATTTCTTTGTAATAATACCTAAAACTTAGTTAATTAATATATCCAAATAGTGAATATTTAAGTTCATTACCTCCCCTGTAAAGATTGGTAATTTGCATTACCTCCCCTACAAAAATAAAATTAGCAAAACCTTATCTCGTCAATAATTCCGTCTATTTCAAATTAGCTGACTCAGCACTAGCTTACACGTGTTTTTTTTGTAGGGGAAGTAATGCAAATTACCAATCTTTACAGGGGAGGTAATGCAAATTATCCCAAAAAAATAAAAACCATGTGTAAGTTAGTGCTGAGTCAACTAACTTGGAATAGCCAGAATTATTGACAAGGGGGGGTTTTGCTAATTTTATATCTGTGGGGGAGGTAATGCATACTACCAATCTTTACGGGGGAGGTAAAGCAAACTACCCCCAAATTCTAAAACATATTAATCCCAAAGAGCATGGTTTTAAAAATCGTATGATTCGATTCATTTTGAATCAAATCGATTCAAATCGTATGGTTGAATCGTTTTTCCAATGAATCGTGTAGTCAACCATCGTTGACTACGATTCTTGACTAAATCCTAAAGTCAAAAAAGAATTTCAAAAATGAAGGTAAAAAGAGGGGATGGAGAGTCGAACCCATGACCACCAAAGTCATAACTGACTCTTCTAACCAATGTTCTAGTTCGATTTTTTTGATTTCTAATGAAGTTTATTGGTATATATTAGATAAAACACCAAAGCTTTGCAATTTTATTAGATACTCAACATAATTCAATATTATTTATAAGAAAATATATGATTTAATAATCGACCATGAATCTCCGATTCACGCTTTAATATGCGATTCGATTCATAAAAATAAAAAACGATTCGATCCACGATTTACGATTTCACAACCTTGCCAAAGAGAACTAGATAGAGGATATGCGGGGGAAAACAAAAACTTTTACTAAAGGGAACATTATTTAAATAACCCCAAAATCTAGCTCTTAAAATATATCCTTATTCAATTTTTAAAAATATTCATACTTTCTGAAAAACGGAAGCAACTACCACAAGTTGCTTCCAGAAGTGGACGCAACTTTATACAAGTTGCTTCCAAAAAGTGGAAGCAACTTTCTGAAGTTGACTCCAAAAAACTTAATTTTTACCCCTTAGAGGTATTTGTGCAAGGTCAACCAAAATGAATGGTATTTAGAACATTCCCACTATACTAAACCCTAAATCAGAATCCAAAGCAACCCGGATTTCTTATCACCACCCTTCCACAATCAGAAGATACTTAGCAATTTCTCATCTCTCTTTAATATTTCATTCAGCTTCCCAGGAAAGGATTCGGGCTCCATCATAACTTCTTTCAACTCATTTAAACTTGCACCCAGTTGATGCATCTTATTAAGTTTTTTTGCTCCCCGTTCTGCCAGATAATGTGCAGCCTCATTGCGTCCTTCACTATAGCCAGACAATTCATATTTGAAGTCGATTTCATATTGCATCTTTATGTTAGATTCGATAACCGGAAACAATGGCTTGAATTTTTCTCTACGCAAAGACATCTGACTTCTCAAACACCTCTTGCAAATAACAGCATCATCGTGACAGACGCTACTTAGCATGGGGTGATCACTGAAAAGGTGGTTAAATAATTCGACAATTCTTTTTGAATTGATTGTCAAATAAACTTTGGCAAGTCCCCGTCCAATAGAAATCTCTAAGCCTCTCCTCATTCCCTCCAGAAGGTAATAAAGATATGAGTTTCCTTTAGAATACCCATAGTAAGCAACTATAGGTTTTCTGGACTGGTTACGTAAAATAATTCCATACCCCCCGTCCTCTCTGCTCTTACGATAATAACCATATATGTGAACATAATATATCCCAGCAACATCCAATTTTGTCATTCCAAGCCTAGAAATTAACAAAGGCTGCTGCTCATTCCTTGTCTTACGAAATAGTTTAATGCAAACATCCCACTCAGGCTCCTCAGTTATTTTCTCTTCCCAAAAGATCTTTTTTTGCAATTCCAAATGTCTTTGCAATTTTTTAACACCATCATCATTGTCAACATCATAGTCAGGTTCAGATTCAGATTCATATTCATCTGTATGAGTCTCACTGAGCCCTCCTGGAAAGTTTCCCTCTTCTTCTCGATTATTAGAAATACTGGCATTAGCGGTTTGACCATCCCCAAAGCTTTTATCAGTAACGGTGTCACCAGACTTTCCCCTTCTGTATATACAATAGGAGTACATATCAAAATTAAAATACAGACAGATATATAATTTTATTTCTCCAGAAGTAAAAACCAGAGATTCCCCAAAATATTTTGGGAAAAATTAAGAATAGTGATTCATCACAATACCTTCTTTTTTTTGGATTGGCCATAATTTATTTTTGACCTTCCCATCTCTGTAATTTGAAGGCGACCATTTATTTTTGACCTTCCCATCTCTGTAATTTGAACAATCAAAAGCTGCACCTCCCAATATCAAGAGTAACAATCCTGTAAAAACGTGCACAAAACGAGGAGTTAATACTCAGTATTATAACGAAGAAACCCTAATCCTTCTCCCGAACCATGAAGAAAAATCCAATCACGAACTTAAACAGAAAAGGAATAAACGGAAAAAAAAAAAAAACTAATACGACTAAGAAATCACCATAACTTTCTACTACAACTTAGAGCTACAAGATTGTTCCCCTTCTACCTCACCTAAAGTTTGAATCAAAATTAAAATCAAAATAAGGTAAGATTATTCCCAAATCATGTAAAAATCTGATAAAATATAAACATACGAAAATTTATTACACAAAAGTTAAACAACGAAACAAATCTAAAACGAAAGAGCAACTCACCAGAGAAAATAGTGAACCCTAGAAGTTTCTGAAACCTAGTTCTGTTGATTTTGTGGTAGATATTTATGTGTATATTGTAGTGGGTGAAAACAGAGGCCTGGTTAGAGCAAACCCAATGGGATTCTAAATTAACATATTTGAATCATTTCATGGTCTACGATGTGGATTGGCAAAGAAGTTTTTGGGAATGGAAGAAGAAGAGAATGTAAGTCGGGTTTTTTTTTCTTCTTTTCTTTTTGTAACCAATCAACAATCTAAATATCCAATCACATCTCTCACACCACATCGAGAGTAACCTCCCCTTCCATTGGCCGGTCAATGAAATCTTCGTTCCTGATTGGCCGAAATCAAAGTTAGCCCTCTAATATTTAGTGGACGTTAATTTTTGATTGAATTGTTTCGATCTGATGCATTGATCGATAGGCTTGGGATTTTTTAACACCGCGTTTACATGATTTTAATAAAATCAAAACCTTATATTTTATAATCATGGACACATCTGCTTCGAGAAATAAGTGTCCTTAATTAACGTGCATATCTACCATTACTGTTTGTGATTGTTCAACATCTTAGACTGCCTTCCTATTTCATTTTGCTTTTTTGACACCAACTTCATCAAATATTTTTGCATTGTCATTAATATTAAGATTAGAACTACCATGTGGGAATCCTCCATATTGGGATGAGGGTTTGAGTTGTTTCTGGTGAAGAATAAAGAGACCCATGTTGCTGATAAACATTTTCAGTCTCGTAAGGTGATTTCGTTGGTACTTGATACTTGATATCCATTCAACATACCAGGGTTACATCGGTTCATCTTTTTGAGAAATTTGAAGTTCGATTCTACGACAAGGGTGACGATCTCACTTATATCATTGGGGCCTTCTAAGACTAAGTCTTATGGGGTGCTAGTCTAGCACCTAGATTAGCAGTCAGGAATACCTCCTAAGTCTTATGGGAGTGCTAATCTAGCAGCTAGATTAGCAGTCCACGTCATCCCAGCGCTGAACTATTCAGCGCCCAGCACTAAATGGTTCAGTGCAACCAATCTCAGCCGCCAGATCAAAAATAAATACCTCAGCGCTGAATCATTCCGAGAAAAGGTAGTTTTTCTAGCGCTGAATCATTCTGCGTATCAATCTAGCATGCTACTTCACATGTTAGCAGCTGGTAGGAAAGAGAACTAGTGTTAAATTTTTTGCTACACTTTTTCTTGGAATTGCAACACTTATGTGCTAATCTAGCACCTCCAATCTAGCCCATAAGACTTACTAAGCGGGTTTGATGCTTCTTTTATATATTCCTTTTATTACGACATGTTGGCTCGTCGTGAGGATGTACTAGATTATAGCACCCACTGTCGCTCGATGGTTCAGTATAGCGGCAACTTCTGGCGATGTCTGCATGAAAGTTATCTCCGAAGCAAGGGTGATCGTGATACCCTTATGAAGTGTTACATTCCTGATCCTCGGAAGAAGAGTTGGTACACTGCCGCCAATTTCAATGATACTTTTGCGTACTACGTCAACAGGAATAACCCTAAGAAGTGGAGTATTGAGCTTCGTCGAATAAACGCTGCCGCTAGTGAAGTTCATCTTTTGAGTGAAGTAAGTGACACCAAATTTCCCTTCTCTAATAAGGAACGCCTTCACCATGATCATGATTACGAATGGCATCGCACTCCCAGAGAGATCATCGGTACTTGGGCTTACAGATGGATGAGGGTAGGCCGCTAACTACTCAACCGCAGAGTTATGGTGATTACGTTGCATGGGAATTGAACTCCACCAATATCAAGTTTAAGTTGATATGTTATCCTTTATTTATTGAACCATGTTGGTGTTCATTCGGCTGTGCTTGAAATTTTTAGGACGATGGTGCGGAAAAGACTTCCGAAGTAACACCTTCTTAGAAGGTAAAGATGCTATCAAGGTATGCTTTGGTTTGGTATTAAGTTTCTCCTGTGTATATGGGTATGTTGCCGCACAAAGCAGAGTTTGATACGCAGCTTTTGCAATCTTCGAAGAAACAAAAGATATCCCCGCTGGAGTCTTTCGTTGCTGAGGGTGAAAGGGTAAAATCTCCTAAAGTGACAGTCATGCGTTCGAAAATGAAGAATTCGAGGATGAGGAGGAAGAAGATGAAGAGAATCTCGAAGAGAGGACAGAGACTACGCCAGAGCTTAACTCTGGGAATGAGGAGGAAAAGGATCTTGGAAGGTAGGGAGACATGGATGTTTTTTTTACTGACCGTACTTTCCCCCCTCTTAATAATGAATGTGATAATCCAAGGATGCAACTGATGGATGGTGACGCCAATCCTCTATCCTTTGACTTCACAATTGAAGATTTTCAAGTCTCCAATGCTGAACTTTCATTTGGCAAGGGTTCTGTCGCTGGTCCTCAGTCTGGTCTTGAAAATGCTTATGGATGTCTTCAGGTTTCCATGTCCTTTCTCCTAATGATGATTGGGAAATCCAAGCAAATGATGGTAGATAGAAGATAGATGAATTGAACAAGTTCATCGAAGGAGATGAGAGTTGGATATGAGAGTTCCGATGGCGATGGCGAGGACACCGAGGATAGGGCTAAGGAAGAATATGATGGCCATCGGCAAAGAAAAGAGTATGTTGTTTCCGAAAATACCAACTTCGTCCAAACTGTCATGCGTAGTGACGATGATGAGGCCTTCGAATGGCTAAAGGCTAATAGCCTATTTGGATGCAAAAGCAGAAGTCAGAAGTGCTTCTCCAGAAGCAGAAGCCAGAAGAAGAAGTCAGAAGTCCAGATTTTTTGCTTCACAAAAAATCGACTTTTCAGCTTCTGGAAGTCATTCTGAAATTCTACACCCAAACTGACTTCTTGCTTTTTGACTTCTAGAAGTCAAAAAGAAACTTCTGGATGTGTATCCAAACGCGCTATAAGTGTATGATAAACGTGCCCTATCCTTCCCCCATCGTGCCAAGTGATATTGACTCCAATAAATACGTACACTCGTCAGCGTATGGCTGTGACACCCGTTGAGAGAGTGCCTGATGCATAGAAACACTATCAGGATCTTCCTATTCCTAATGATTTTATTTAGGGGTTTTGAGTTTACCCCCCTAAACCAATTAGTGATTGGACTTTCCTCCCTAAACTGCAAATATTAGCAAGTTTTCCCCCTAAAATAATATATGTACCAAAAATACCCTTATTATAAATGGGCAATCAATATTTATACGCATCAGTTACCACTTCCATTGAATATCAACAATAATAACCACACCCAAAATGAGAAATCATAATAATGAATGATTACAATCAAATACTACACGATATTAGATTCAGTTAAAATCTAGTGATTAAGTGCGAAACCTAAAACTGTTTATGGCATTTACAATGTTTTTGAAGGCTTACGTTATCATATCATTGCTGCTACACTTCAATGCAATTTTCAACGACATGATTGCTTTGTTTGAATAGAATCCATTGTCATGAACACCACTACGGAACCACCCCTATGTGAACCTGATGAAAATTAATCAACTAATTTACATCTTCCATGATGATTGATGATTATCACCTTTTTCTACCCAAATCGGATAAAGAATTCGCCATGGACAATCTTACAATACTAAAGATAGGATATATCTTTTTTATTAGCAGACTCATACACACCCTTAATTTGGTAGTTATGTATGCAACTGCGAGCTGCCTAAATAATGTGATATATACAACACATTTTCAAAACTTGGACAACATCTGAAAAGGAGCCTGCATTTTCTTGATTTCTCACTCTAGAGTATCATGTGGTTCCATTTGGTTCCATTTTCATCTCAACTTCTCCTGTTTTACTTTCTTGTTAGTCTCCACTGTCGAATATTACATTATAGTGCATCTAGCGTTTAAAACAACAAGATACATAAATCTCGACAGTGCACTACATAACTGAATTGTGGGTATTCATTTCGGGTGGTTTTTAACTGGTGATGGTGGGTGTTTCTTGGCCATATTCAATAGTGGTGGTGAATGACGCGCATACATATAGCTAGCACATGGACAATAAAGGGTAGTTTTGGCAGAGATATTGATTTAGGGGGAAAGTTGGTAATGTTAACAATATAGGGGGGAAAGACCAATCACTAATTGGTTTAGGGGGGTAAACTCAAAAACCCCTTTTATTTATAATTGAAGGTTACCTACTAAATTTAATTGAAGGTTAACTACTAGATTAGTATTTTTCTCTGATTCAAAACTGCAAGGAAGTGTATAACATGTCAACCATTCACATTCAAAACTGACTCTTTCACTTGAAACAAGAAATCCAACTCAAAAGTGAATGTTATATTACCTAGAATTAGCTGTAGAAAAGAATCCAATCCAACCATCATTTAAAGGGTTTGGTGAGTAAAACTGAACAGTCACCCATTCACAATTCTCTCCCTGTGGCAATCAAGGAAATATAAACGAGTTCAAACATGTATCGACTTTTCCCTACTTTATGTAAAAGCATGTGGTCTGGGGAGAGACATAAGGCGAGGCGTTACAGTATGAATTGAGAAAAATGAATAAATACAAAAAATGAGTGAGAGATTGCTTACCCTTGACCCAAGAAAAGAAGTAGAAGCTTTAACATAAGCTGAACTGTGAAGAGAAACTACTGCCTTATGAGTGGGAGATTTCTTACCATTGATCACGCCTACAAAAACACCAAAGAATAACCAAATGATACTAAGATAACTTTCATTTCATTTCAGGGAGAAAGTGTAATATTTTGCACAAGCAGATCTGCCAAGTATCTAACCTATACCAGACCAACAAAAAATATAAAATATGAATCCTTCTTGCTTGTATTTATCCACTTACAATCCAACAAGACATCTGTATAGAGGAGTTAAAACCAGGATAGTTAGTGAAAAAGAGTAGGTACCAAGATATATAGAAAAACAATAAAAAGTAGAGAACCCTCACCAGTAAGAATTATATAAAATCAAAGTTAAGAACTGTACCAAACTGGTGCAAGGAAACTCCTAATATGAAAAAGAAAAGAGCAAACTTTATATTATACGACAGTAGTATACCAACCTTCTATTTTCGTAGGTCAGTGTAGAGTGAAACTAGCTTTACTACATTTCTACTCTAACAACTCTAAATTTAATTAATTCCTCCAATGGATAACCAGAGCACCATTTATCTTACATCCTTGTAACTCTTTTTGCACTTCCTTTGAAAGCAAATGGGCAAGATGGTGCCTAAGATGAATAAAAGAAGATGTTGGTTTTCATTCATATGAAGGAGCCATATGCAGAGATGCCAACTTATGAAATTATATACACCCAATGGATGCCAAATCATTTCCATATTAAAGATAGTTAATAATTATTGGGTAGGAAGTTAAGAACTACTGGGCTACTATAATGCATAATTTTCTCACAACAACTACCTAATGGGACGACAAAAGAAATCTAGTTAAGAAACCAGATCGGCAAAGTGTACAAAACAGATAAAAATATTCTGAAGATGCATAACCACGAAAATCTCAAACAAAATAAACCGCACAATACCCTAACCTCTTTTAATGAATTAATATAACTCCACTTTACATTGTCTTCACCTTCGCAGGGGCTTAAAAGATCTCCTGGGTATCCTCTAAAATGGACCTGTTAACACCAACTGTTCAGTTGCTTTGCAAAATAGACACTTTAAGATACAAAATCCAAATAAGTAAATAGAATGTATGACCGTCAAATTCCAAGGCCTTTCTGGCTCTAGACAAAGAAGATCAAAAAACAACAAAGGGATATTTCCTTCGATACAAACTTAGTATCCTTGACAAAAGGAGGATGGTTCACTAAGGACCTACTAAATTAAAAACTTCATTTTTCAAGCATAGAAAGATAATGTCAGATACATATACTTGGGCCTTTATAAGCACACCGACAACATAAGTTATCTATATAAGGACGAAACCAAATTCGTCTCATGTATTTCACAATTTTACTTTTAACAGTCAACAACTAATGAACACAAACCAACATGTGGTTCCCCACTCTTCTATGATATGTATTAACATAGTGTAGAATCCTTGACCAAACATAAGCTTAATGCATCTACAAACTCTAGATAATAAAAAAAAAATCAAATGTATATGACAGTCACCTCGTATATACTTATATAGGTAAGATTACTATTCATAGTTGACACACTGACCTTTTGCATGATAATACACACGAACAATGCAACATTACTTACTTGTACATCGCGTCATCAATTAATGAATGAAGAAAAGAATTTTCCATGATAACTTACTTTGGTTCTTTTAAGAGTACATTCAGCCAGTCTAACTATTTTCTCACAACTACTACCTAATGGGACGACAAAAGAAATCTAGCTAAGAATCAAGATCGGCAAAGTGTACAAAACACATAAAAATATTCTGAAGATGCATAACCAAGAAAATCTCAAACAAAATAAACCGCACAATACCGTAACCTCTTTCAATGAATTAATATAACTCCACTTTACACTGTGTTTACCTTCGCAGGGAGCTTAAAAGATCTCCTGGGTATCCTCTAAAATGGAACTGTTAACACCAACTGTTCAGTTGCTTTGTAGAAAAGACACTTTAAGATACAAAATCCAAATAAGTAAATAGCATGTCTGACCATCAAATTCCAAGGCCTTTCTGGCTCTAGACAAAGAAGATAAAAAAGAACTCCGGTGGGTATGTACCTGAAATCAAATCACAATAAGATAATCAAATTCCATATTTTCAAAGCTAGGCAACCATTCAAACACCCGTCCAACATTAATCACGGATTCACGATGGTGCTCCTCACAGGTTTTAAATACAGATGAATAAAGTCCTAAAATAGCAACAGATGATGCAAAATCCACCTCAAAGCCATAACCCGACTTTGTATGCAAATCATTCACTTCTACATGAGTTTTAACATCAAAACAACCTTAAGAGGCCACTAAACTGAAAGCAAAACAAACACATGCCTTCAAATTTTACCAAAACCTATACACGAAGTAAAACTCCAACTTCACAGAGATCAAAACAAAAACTAACAAAATCAAAACAATAGATCAAAAGAAAACAAACAAAAACAAAATTAAATAACAATAGTAGCAGATAATAGTTTATACCTAATGATAATCAACTTATCAGATGATTTTTTTTCCGATTTTAGAAACAAATTTGATTTTCTAGGTTTAGGGTTTTTTTTAAGATTTTAGAGAATAAATCGAGATTTGGGTTTTGGTTAAGGTTTTAATATCTGGGTTTTAGAGAATCGGTCGATCGAGATTTGGGATTCGGCTTATGCATTCGTGATTCCGAAAGATGTTTTGGTTTTCAGAGAAGAACTGACAGAGGTTTTCTTTAAGGAAAAAACTCTGAAAAATGATGGAGAGAGAAAGAGGTAGGGAGAAATATGAGGCCAGACAGAGATAATTTTTTTTTTTTGGAAAAAAAAGAAAAAAAAGATTAATAAATTTGTCTGAAAATATTATTGGTGAAATTGGTGTGTGGAATTAGAGGGAAAATTGAGGGGGAATTTTTTTGGTGATTCAAGTTTGGGAGGGAAAATTGGGAGGGAGAATAATTTTGATGAAAAAATATGAGAGGGAATAATTTGGGTGAATTAGTTTTAAGATTTTCTTAAAAGAAAAACAAAAATCTATATTAAATATTAAGCCTGCTAATATTACAAAAATGCCATTCGTGTACAACGTTTTAAAACGTTTCAAGAATATACAAAAACGTTGCTCTATTAATTTTATATATACTAAATTCCTATAGTTGATTTGAGCAACGGATATATCCGTTGCAAACCCCCGAAATTGATATGTTGCTAAATCCAAGATTTGGTGTAGTGTTGGAGGTATTATATTCAATATTCAGTCTTCAAAGTACCTGCACAAACAACTTGAATCCCACTAATGATTTATCACACACATAAATGAGTATGTTAACAATGGATGATCAAGAGTCTTGTCTTCAGATCTAGATGCAATAAAGCGGATCTTAATTCGTCGATCCTTGAACTAGTTCGAATGAATACTACAGAATAAACAAACTAGTTCTATCAAGGTTTAACTTTACCTTTAGTCAATCAAATCAATAATCGAAAAATAAATAACAATACAATTCTACACCAATGCTACTGCTAGAGCTTTTTTTATTTGGCAAACTTCTTTAAGTGAAGCAAACATAAGAGATTTAACCTAATTAGGATACTCTCCTCTCAAACGAGTATTACAATGATACTCCAGTGGGCTTCTCATGCCTATAATAAGTTGCGTGTTCAAGGGATGAGTTTGTAAAAATACAAGATTTACTATTTATAATAACCAAGAAATGTTTGGACAACAAGGAGTTACCAAATCCGAAAATCCTAAAGCCATGTGATAAATTTATGTTTTTGTTTTTGTTTTCTTCATTGAAATCTCTCATGGATGACAACCAATATTATCTAGTATATATAGCATATATTTTACTAAAATATCTACAAGAGATATGCTTATCCTTTGGGATATGGAAAGCATATAAATTCGAATATTTAAAAGATATCTAGAATATTTCAGTTATGGGATCTCGCCTTGACTATCAAGTAAAATACTTGAACCTTAAGCAATAATATTTTAATTAGCACATGTTTGAATATATTACGTCGACATCTTGTAAACTTTCCTTTTTAACCAAAATTCATTTTCGATATTTGTGCAAACCCTAAAGTAATAGACAAACGAAAACGCAAACTTGATTAAACTAAGGATTGATTCTACTAGTGATCCCTAAGATTGGTCTTAGTAGAGATCCTTGGGATCGGTTCTAGTCCTTGGTAAAAGATATGTCCTATTAGAGATCCTTAAGATCAGTCCTAGTAAATACCCTTATTTATAAAATAGTTCATTTGATTCCTTTCAATTACGAAACAAGTTGCGTATGTCTAATTCCTTAAACTCATGTATAGTTAAACATAGTTTTCTAGGTATGGAACTAACCCTAAAGTTCAACACACTAGATAATTACGAATTACCTAATAGTGTTATGTCGAACCTACAAAGTGTAATAGGTAAACTATACTTCGTCATTCCATATGAGTTCGCGAACCTATTGAGGCTTAAATTCTCCTTTAGACTTCTTGCGTTTGAGTTCGTTAACCTACCTATTTTAGTTCGCGAACCTACAAAGGCAAAGTTCTTTCTCTTTTTCGCCTCAACCGTAAGTTCATGGACTTAAAGTTCAAAGTCTGACAGTAAGATAGTGTCTTGAGCAGATTAATACAATGTGATGTTCAATCTAAACGCTAATATTTTATTACTAGATTGCAAATTTCATCATTAACAAATGTATGGTGTCTTTTATAATAAATTTATCGCATTATATTGTTTTATCTTCATAATATGTGAATAAACCAAGATAGTCTTAGCTTGATTGTAAAGATCATACAAGACTTATTTTTGTTGAAATCGAGTTTTAAAATATATCTCGCTCATAGAAGACTTTTCATGAAAGATTTCGAATCTTGTAAGATCAAGTGCATACTAGGTTGACCTTGTAAATTTGTTTCTTATTTTGACCATCTTAAGGAGTCCTTGTTTTACAATCAGGAAAAAAGGGTCTTTTCAAAACTAGATTGTGCGGTATTAAGATTTAAAAGTGAAGATTGAATAACGAATATTCATACAGTTTCACGAGCAAAAACTCTATACAGGTTCACTAGCAAAAAGTTGGTGTGGTACTCGGTACCCTCACTTTATCACTTAACTTATTGAGTTCGTGAACCTGCAAAACTTAGAAGTCATATTTGCTCTTTTTTGTGTTCACAAACTCAAATTGTGAATTCATCAACCCGATAGTTAAATAAGCGAGACAATAAATTTAATTACTGTTGGATCATACAATCTTTTTGGATTATCAAGGCGAACGCTTCACACAATTATGAATTGTTATTTCTTAGCTAGTTCCTTGGGTTAAAAAGTCTAGCTCTATCTCTTGAAAATTTTTAAGTTCCCTTTGGAAGTAATTATTTACATGGAATTCAATTTCTAATGTCACTACTGCAAACTTAGAGAATAACTTCAATTTCAAACAAGTCCCAACTTTAGGCACAAATTTATTTATCTAAAGAAACGGCTTTGTTTTAGTAATTGAGAAGTTATATCTTGGTTTGCAAGGAATCCTTTGCTTAAACTTCAAGCAAACCCAACCTTGGTCGATTATTATATATTAAGGAAGGACATCGAAAACATATAAAACTCAATCCCTACACATATCCTGATGTAAATTTGATCTCCAAACTCCGAAAAGATCTTCGAGATCTAAAGAGTGACTTTGAAAGACTTCACTTGGGATTCGTGAGCACGGGTTTAACTTATCATCTACCAAGAAAGATAGTTTTAGAACATGTATTTGTAGTTGATCTTCTATGTATAATTCTTTTATATTCTAAGGTTCTTATCTTTTTTTATAAGGCCATTCATGATCAAATCCAAATTGAATAGATAACTATAATCTTATCGCTTGATATCATGTTTAAACTTTTCAACAAAAAATCAACATAAACTTTGTTCTAGATTGGTTTTATTATAAGATAGATTGATTAGGTATCTCTATAAGCTTTGAAGAGTGTAAACCCAAATCTTAGTGATTTGGATTCATTCTAAATACGAGAATACAATTTCTGTTCTTCCCTGATCGTTGATCAAAAAAGGAATCACCAAGCGTCATGTTCGAGGTAGGGTAACGATTTTCTTCACGACGGACTAAGAAGAAACTCCTAGTACTATAAAGGACATCAGCTAAGGGAATCAAATGTATAGGTTCTTTCGAGAGCCAAGGGACGTAAAGACAGAACTTTAAAAGAGTAGATTGGAGGGTTTATTCTTCTTCAACTATATTCAAGAGAGTTTCTAGTGTCTTGCTGTTACTTTTATTTTTCGCATTATTTTGGTTTATCATTATAATTAAAAGTATAAGCAGGTTGTACATTAATAAATCCTTATGAATAAAGAATATCCAAGGATATTTCCTATTTACTTTAATCTTGGATTGGAGTTCACACATGGAATAGTTTATAGGTTTCGCGATGCGAAACTTGGTCGTATACTTGGTACCATCCCTTTTTAGTTTCCAATAGCCTTTACTCTTTTACCTTACAGAGATATATATTTACGATTTTTTTTTTTAGAATTTACAAGCTAGGAGAAGGATTTTTCTTAAATATCTTTCGACTGTATTTTGTTTGGAGTTCCCAAAATCCTCATTAAAAGGTAATACTTCTGATTTTGTCTTATTGGATTTATGTTATCCATGTGCTAGATTCATTTAAAGCACATATTTAGTTTCTTTTTAGGTATTCAAACCCAACATATGCAAGCGAAGATATGATACCAGATTTCTTTCTTCGCATCAATATATGTGTATGTTTTAAGTATAAAGTAACAAAGCTTGACTTTAGTAAGATAATCAAGCGATTCAAGTTTGGAACTAAACTTGACAACCAAAACTTGACATACCAACGTTTGATTTGTTCATCCAAGAAATTCTCTAACATCATATATATCACTAGCGTTTTCATTTCCACTCTTCACTACAGTAACTACCTTGTAGGCAGGCTTAACACAAAACAAATAATTAATGGTGTTTTCCACCTTAATTAATCAAAGGCCTGGCTATAATGGTATTCTAACACCACAAATTTTCTTTGAGGTTCAAAGATTTCCCTCATGTTATAGTTTGAATCATCCTGCAACAAAGTTGATTCACAGTCTGAATGACAAAAAATGCAAAGTTAGATATACGAGGAGTAGACATACTAGGTATCCGATGCTCCTTCCATATGGTGATTTTTCTAACTTCTCCAACCTCATAACGATAGTTCTCTTTAATACTGCTAACACCTCTATATGTTCCTTTCCAAACCCATAACCCACTATTACCATTTACATGGAGTGAATTATAACTTGGAAATTATTTGCGTTTCAAAATTGTAGCCCACGGAGCATCTGGCTCAAATAACATCCTAAGGGTAATCTTAGTAAGCAAAGCATTAGTAAGACATTCGGTATTTTTAATGTTTAACCCTCCTATAGTAGTTGGCTTAGTTATAGTATCCCATTTCCTATAAAGTACTTTTTTTTTTAAGATGATTCAAATATTTAGGTTTCTCAATTTGTTAATCTGCTGTCAAAACTTTGAACCACATGGATAAAAAATTCCATTTTGCTTTTCTGCTAAAACACACTCTGAAGATTCCTAGCACCATTAACAGAAGCTGTTGTAAATATCAATTAGTCGTTAGCAGAAAATAAATGATTAAGTGTTGGAATGATTTTAATTACCTTGATACCTTGGAGTTTTCCAGTAAATTCATTGTAAATTAGCATTCTAGATAAAGATTACAAAGAGATAATGAAAAAATAGGGTGACAAGGAGTCTCCCTCAGATACTTTTTTGTAATAGTGAGTTTAATTTTGTGCACAATCTCTAACGAAATGTGATATGCAGTATATACGCACTTTGAAATTATGAAGTACTCATCAAGTAACCTTAGGAAATCTCAGAGTTGCGAACCATCCTACCCTTGGTAGTTCACATCCTAACTGGAGTTTCTAACTCTTACTTATATACTTTCTCCATGTGCTATGGTTTTGTTTCCATTTTGAACCGTATCGAAATCCATAAAGTCGTTGTTTGTTGATACCCTCAGCATGAGTTCCATCCCCATCTGCACTATTTAAAACGAAGATGACATAATTCGGACCTTGCTCCGCAAGTAGGGTATGTTAGTCTATCATCCACATTGTTACTTATTGATAGGATACTGAATTTTATTTTGTCGTTATAATTTATTATAAGTTTTATTGAATATTGTATAAACAATTCAATATCAACTTTATTAGATAAACTATAACAAAGAGTTTTAAATAATATTGACCATGAATGGACGATTCGCTTTGAAAATATCAATAACAGGGCATCTCACAGCTATAAAAAGGGAAACCGTTTTCAGTGGATGATACTATTGCGTATAGACACACAAATTCTAACAGATCATGATCGTCAAATCGCTCAAGTAGTATTCCCCTGCTAGTCATGGTATCAGCGGATGATACCATTGCACATAGGACACACAAATTCTAACATATCATGATCCTCAGATCGCTCAAGTAGTATTTCCCTACTAGTCTGGGTATCAGCCCATATAAATCATGCTCCTCCTCCTCACTAGGCTACAAACAGTTGCCCATCGGGATTAGTACTTCAAGCCCATTTTAGTAAATCCCTTGTAAACCAAATCGTCGAGCGAGCAGCCGTAGAATCCCCTTGTTCTTCCAAACACCATACAGAAGTTGAAGAAGCAGCAGCAGCAGCATCGCCATTACTTAGTGATATGATGATGAAGATATTAAAATGCGTCTCTTCTTCTATCTACTCCTCGATCAGTCGCCATAAACCAGCCAACCCTATTTTCTCATCTTCATCAAAGTTGAGATATTTCTCATCCTCTTCAGATTCATCCACCAAATCTCCTGTTCCTCGTAGATCAACATTTGATAATCCTGATGGTCCTTATAAAATATCTCCGGATCAGCTCGAAGAATTTAAGAAGAAATATCCCGTTATCAGCTTCGAAGATCTCCGCAACAAAAAGAGCTCATGCAGCTTCGTTCATGTTCCTCATCCAGATCTTGTAGATATGTTTATACAAGTTCCAGCCACAGAGGTAACTTGGGTCGTTTCACTTCCAGGTTGCGAAGATTTGGAAGTCAAAGTCAATCCCGAACCCGGTTCTTGCTGGTACGTTGATAGTGATGACGACGATGATTATCGAGATTATGTCATTCCTGAAGGATGGCCGAAAGATATTGATTATAGAAATCTTCGTCCTAAAGCATTTGGAGATCCCCCTGTTATCTCCGAAGAGGTGGATGCCATAATCTATCCTCCGATGAATGATTTCAGAAAATTTTGGAAGTCTTGCGAAGAAAGAAGTAAGCAAAGGGAAGAAGAACAAATACAGAAGGAACAGAATCTTGTCGCTCGTAAGGAGGAGGGATGATGCTCAGTATTCATGTTCCTGCGTTCTGGTCAGATATGTAAAGGAAATTCATCTTCAGCAGCTACATGCAGATTCATAAGCCAGAAAAATAGATAAGTTAGGGGTTACTGACCTTAATTACAACCAAAAGTGGGTCTACTGTGGGAGGTTTGCGCCATTGACATGCCACAACTGCTGAAATGTTGATCTGCAGAGATCTTATCTCGGTAATGACATTATATGGATATTAGTATGACCAGGCAAATGTTTTTCAACTAAGGTGACAGACACATATATGGTTACATTTATGTGTGGGAGTGTGTTAGTGATCGTTTTTATTGGTTGAACTACTAAATGTGCGAGTGAACTTTAGAAGTTTTCTTTTGGCTTGCTATATTCTGAGCTGCATCTGCAGGAGGGATATAGTGTACACTTCTGCAGCTCCTCTCTAAGTAACCATGCTTCTTCCCCTTGGTTCAGTCAAATGGTGGAGTGCCTAAATACCTTGTCAATGTTTTGGTGATTATAGATATGCTAAAACTTTTTGCTGTCGTTACTTCTTTTTTTCATTTCATTTCATCGACCTATCCATGCATCTATTGAAACTCGAATTATAACTACCAAAAAGAGGGAAAAAAAAGAAGAAACTCTAATGATAATATGCTTGTCAATAAGAGTTATATATGTTGGTGCAGACTAGGTTTTAGTGTTGTAGATATTACTTCTGTGTGTTGATGCTTAAAGACACTTAAATTGACATCTCCTTGCTTTTTTGTTGCTGGCTTCGCTCCATATGTGAAATCCTGGTAATTTAGAGCTGCCAATTTAGTAATTTTTTTTTTCTTTCAGTTTTACAGTTTAGAAGCATGTGTTTGCGTTTTGCCTTCAGTTTTTTCCCTTCCTTTTCTCTCTACAGGGAAGCGAGAGGAACTGAAGTTAGGGGCAAAGAGGCCTAAACAAATCCACGTTCAAGTAAGATTTGAAGTCATTGATCATGTACAAGAAAATGTTGACCTTAAAGCTAAACTTGAGTCTTAGGTGGACTTGTTTGGAATGAGTATAAAAGTCAATTAAAAACAAGATTGGCTAAAAGTAAAAGTAATTTCAGGGACAGATGAATAAGGCCGTGAGATAATTGAAACAATGAGCTTCAAATGCTGAAGCCCAAGAGGTGGATGCCAAACTTTTTCAGGAAATTTTGTTTAGAGGTGGATTGTTGTACAAAATATCCAACCTCAGCATTGTTTGCAGCTGTTGAACCCCTACGGACACACTAGCATGGGGTGCACCCTACCTAGTACCTACCAACAGTTATATCTTGTCGGGATTTTTTTCAGTACCAACTCTTCCTTATACCTAGAATTATTGGAAAAATAACCTTTTTATTTTTGCTATAAGATACGGAGAGAATAATCAATGCTAGTAATTGCTAAAAAAAAAGGCGCCAATTCGAGGGATATAGGGTGTACATGAGAAACAAAGTTTGAGCTACACCAAGACCAACACATGAGTGATGATGCAAAGACGCTTGGCAAAGCATTCTCATTTAGTCCTCTTCCAACACAAAGTTGATACCAAGAAAACAGATTTGCTTTATATATTACAGGGGCAAGATCATTGTAAGTCCAAGAACCAGCTTTGAAGTAGGCGTACCAAGAGCTGCAAACAATGTATCAGAGCACATACGGTCGCATCATCTTCCAACTTGATACCCAGAACTATTTGCTTTATAGATTACAGGGGAGAAGATCACTGGAAGTCCAAGAACCAGCTTTGAAGTAGACGTTAACAAAAGCTGCAAACAATGTATCAGTGCACAAACAGTCACAGACTATTCTAATTAAATCAGTAAAGCTAGCATTTTTCTCGAGACACGGCCCATGGGGACGAATCTCGAGACACTAACGATGTAAAGCACTAAAGCTATCATTTTTCTAATGGAGAAACTAAAACAGCCTAAATGAAAAAGACAGACAGTAATGAAATGCAATCCAAAAATGTGACCTGTAGTATTAGCCGAAGTGCATTTGTCAATAAACTAAAATACCAAGCCTATAGTCCTTGGCCTGAGATGATCCACAGGCCACATAATGGCCTCTTCGCTCTAGATTCAGAAATGAAGACAATGTCAGATTTATGTGCTAGGCACAACTAGTTCAGGTGAGTTTCAGTTGGTTTAGAACCAATGCCCTGACAGTTCCAAGAGAGTATAATCACTGTGACAAATGAAGCAAGAAGACAATCCAAAATAACAGAGAACAGTTCAGAAAGTTCTATGATACTAACAAGCATGTCCTAAAAGCAAATCAACAAGCATTTTATCACCAAGAGGGAACACGAATCTAAAATTGATGAAAGTCAAGCAATTTATCACACAGGAGAAAAACAGGTTAAGTTTAAGAGAGTAAAAGCATACCTACGAGCAAACCAACAAGCATGTCATCAAAATCAAGTTTCTAAATATCAAGAATAGTAAGGGTGTAAAGCGAACCCTTCCATTTTAAAATTATTACCTAAAACATAAACTAACACCATGGATAACAATGGATTAAACAATGGATTATAAGAGAAATATGAACTTAGCATGAGCAATTTAAATGAGATACCACAAATATGAGAAGCAATAAATTAACATGAGCAATTGGATAAATGACACATGGATACCACATCCATATGGTTGTCTGGCCGCTACAAAATGAATCATATCAACTGGTTTTCAATCTCTACATCATTGGTAAACAAAAGTGCAAAGAAGGTCCATTAAACCAAAACACCATAATATAGTGAAAACTAAAAGAACGCATACAAGAAGGACCAATAATAATGGAATGCATTAAAAAATGCGAGGATTCAATTTTATGTTGCCCCAGGAGGGCTGAAAAAGAAAATCTTACCTACAACTTATGAAATAAGGTAATACTAAGTTAGATTGAACATCCAAACAAGATCGGGTGTCAGTTGTAACCAAATTATCCAATAATTTCAAAATCAAGAGTAAAAATCTTAAAGAGTTCCTCTCATAGAGCTGGGATTACCAGAGGGCAGGTTTTTGGCCCATGATTACACCCCAAAGTTAGGCGGACAGTGAGCCTAGCATTTTACGAACAAAGATTCTAGACTGACTGAGGGATAATCCCGCGGGTAGTCCCGCAAGAGACAAGCCCTCAAGTCTAGAGTTTCCATTCGCAAATTAATAACCAAAAACTATTATCCATCAGAACACTATGATGATGGGAAAACAAAAAGAAACCATATAAAAAGAGACAAAAAGTGAAAGTTAATGAAAATGAGTTTGATATCGGAAATGTGAGATGGAGTTAGTAGACAAATCGGGACTGAATTAAACCTGTTGTCTGTGGATATCACATCCCTACGGTTGTCTAGCCTCTACCAATTGAAATATGAATCTCAACTGGTTTCCAATTTCTGCATCATTGGTATACACAACTACAAAGGAATAATACATAGCCTTCACACACAATAAACCCAATAAATGCAATATTCTAGCAGCACAATTTCGGTTCCCGGCTAAAATCACACACTTTTCAACCATAATGTCTCCAACTCATGAATTTGCATCCACCACCACCACCTTTCAAAGTGGTTATAAAACTACAATTTCTGCCCTAAAAGAAGCTTTATAAAAGGAAATTTGGGACACAAAAAATCAATCAGTATATTGTACTGTAACAATAATCATGTAACTCAAAATTTATGCAAAAATCTTCAGAAAATTAGTAAGAATTGTGTTATCAAATTATCTTCCATTCATAGACTATCTAATTCCTTGTATACTATCAAATGCACCCCAGCGGATTTCGAATTTCCCATTTCTTTCGTGCCAGTCAAGATCTCCAACAGTACAACGCCAAAGATATAAACATCGGATTCTAACATAAGTTGGCCAGTAATTGCATACACCGGTGCACGATAACCATATTTTCCCATAACTCTCGTGGACACATAAGTGTTGTGCCCAATAGGACCCAGTTTGGCCAACCCAAAATCAGATAGTTTAGGATGGTATTCCTCCCCAAGTAAACTATTTGAGCATTTAAAATCTTGGTATATAACAGGGGGATTGCCTTGTCATGCAAATAATCCAATCCATTACCTGCACCAGCTGCAATTATCACTCTTGTGCTCCAGTCAAGTCATTTCTTGTCAGGTGGAAGGTCTACAAACCCAACGAAATAAAGCGAAAAGTCAAGCACCATAAGAGTGAAAATTTTAATATTAACCATGTAGACGATCTTCTAAAGATCATAAAGCCATGAATTCATAGACTAGAAGTCTTCATCTCCATAGCAACCAAATATTCATAGTTCACACATCAGTTCAAGCTCATGTAATGTTGAGAATCAACTAACAACAAACCCAAGATCCACAACCCAAGCACACATGACAAAAATAAAATAAAAACCCTGACATATCCTAAAACAAGACGAACCTGGTTTGTACTTTCCAACCTCCATTTATAAACTCTACCACAACCACCATCACCATCTAAATAATCTACAATCTATCCTGGAATTATTTATTGTTGCTGCCAATTCGCGAAATGTAAATGTCTGAGCTGCAATGTGATCAAATTCTCCATCCTCTAAACTCTCCTTCTTTGTATCCATCGAGGCCTTCATCTTTAAATTATCTATAATCAGAAAACAAAAATACAATGCTGCAAACACCGTTTCAATAAAACCAAGAGACAATCGCGTCAAATAACAAACTACGATAACTATTACTAAGGTTGGGTTTTTATAATTCATGGACAAAAATTACATGTTTTGAACCATCTTAGTACCTCGCAAAAATCAGTAAACATGCAATTCACACCTTAACTCAATCCCACCCCAAAACCCAAAACAAAAATCATGATAATTTATGATAATTCATCATATTAGAGAAAATCAGTAATTCAAATTAGTAAAACACAATTCATACAAAATCCACACTAATAAATACCTAACTAATTAGTGTTCCACACTAATTGATATTAAATGATTTATTAATTGCACATAATAATTTTTGTTCACTAATTGCTCATAATAAATAATCTATTAATTTCTTCCATTATAAAATTTCTCTTAGTTAAATTAATAAATTTGTATTTCTTCTATTAATAAATAATTTTGATAAAAACAGAAAAAATATCAATAGATATTAGGTTGTGGAAGCGGTGGCGAAGGTCGAATGAATCACTAATCTACTAATATCAGTAGATATTAGTTACGGCTTTGGAGTTAAGCCCTATAAACACATAAATAACCACTAATCAAAGGAAAAAGTACAAGAGACCTGGATCTTCCGGTAACTCATATAATGGAACACTTTATGTTTTGTTTATGCAATCCCATTAAGCAAAATCAATACTAATACTTTGTTACTTCACTTTCTTATTATTATCATCAAGAATATAAAGCACAGTTTGGATAACTTTGCTTATGTAAGTGGCGGTTCAAATTTTTCCTCACAAGAGATAAATCTAGGGAGGTAATCGTTTGTCATAGGTGATGGTTGTAATTCAGATTAGAAATGCATCTAATGGACAAAAGTTATCATGTCATTAAGGTTCCATAATTCTTCATAATAAATAGTCTATTAATTAAATGTCAAACTAAAAAAGATAATATATAAATTATTCTACTAATGATGATAATAAAAGTATATTTTTATTAACTAATACTTAGAATTAGTTTGGTATTGTTGCGATCTTTACAAAAGTGTTTTTCCGATGTACATTATTGTGCGGAGCTATGTAAAAAAAACAATTGGTTGCCGATGTAAGTTACTGTGCCGAGCTTTGTAAAAAACAAAAAACAGTTGAACGGTTGCAAATTATAAAATAAAGCTAAAACTATTTTAAAAAATAGACATATCTCTGAAAATATCATGTTCAACTATAGTTAGTGAGAAAATGACAAAAGCAGAAATATTTCTGAAAATTGTCTATTCTATTTTATAGTGCGTAAAGTAAGTAAATTTTCTACTATTAGAGTACGTACACATGTAATATTAAATTTACTAATTAGTATTATTACTAAAAAGTATTATTATTCTAAACTACTTTTTAAAAATCCATAATTTCATAATATTTATCGTTGAAAATAAAAGTATATTCTAGTGATACGATATAACATAAAATGTAGTTTGAAAATAAAAAATAATTATCTTTAAAGAATATAAAATATAAAAAATAAAAATTGGTGATCATATATAGATTCAAGGATAATTGTTGTCAGTTATAAACAAAATGGGATAGAATTGGAAAATAAAATATAAATTTACTAGGTGAATTATAGCTTTTGCTTTTGAAGCTTTTAAAAGCTCCTTCTCCCCACTTTAAAAATTGATAAATTTTGCAAGTATACACTTTATGAAATCTTTAATAAACACTCCCACTTTAAAAATTGATAAATTTTGGAAGTATACACTTTATGAAATCTTTAATAAATACTAAGATGAAAAAATATTGCTATCAAAATGTTTTCAAAATACTTTTTTGAATGAAAAAAAGCAGCACCAAACTTAGTTAAATTGG
Organism: Papaver bracteatum; assembly: GCA_023529315.1. Taxonomy (NCBI): domain Eukaryota; kingdom Viridiplantae; phylum Streptophyta; class Magnoliopsida; order Ranunculales; family Papaveraceae; genus Papaver; species Papaver bracteatum. The sequence goes on from JAJJWX010002463.1 coordinate 47,834, forward strand.
CTAACAATTACATAAGTGGACCATAATGACGGTGGCAAGTATTGGTGCCCAGTGAGTAATTTCGCATCGCCTCACGTATTTCTTGATAAATAGTTTAACGTTATTTTTATTCAATGATAATGGATAGCAGAGTTTATTGTTAGTAGAGCTTATTGTTATTAGGTTATATAATTACTTAATGATTTGACTTACTAACTAATCATGATTTTATTATTTTTATGCAACAAATAACCTCACATTTGGAGTGTAATGTCCTGCCCTCTATCGATAATGTCCTTACTAAGCCACTGCGTGCATCTGATAGTATTGAGTTTTCAATGGTAACCGCTGCGTTCATCTAGCAACAGCTTCTTAAGAGGTCACCCATCCCAAGATTACTCAATACCGAGCATGCTTAACTATAAAGATTGTTCGCCAACTACGAAGCCAATTATGATGAAAAGGTCTCGGTGTTAGCAAGTGACAAACCATTGCCTCTATTCCAACTTAATTTGGAGCCGTCCTCGGGTACGGAATATGTTCAATCCTAGACTCTGGCATTTTTTCTCACTCATGAGACTCTGGAATATGTTCAATCCGTCAAGGATACTCTTTCATCCTCGACATGTAACCCATGGTCGACTCTAATACAATTTTAAATGACCTGATATTTGCTAATACTGTTCCCACTTAGTCATTGTGGTTATCCGATAACGTGGGATTTTCAACTAAAACTGATGTGGACATCCATTAGCAGTTTTTTGGGAGGTAGCCCATACCTAGATTACTCTCGCCCGAGAACCCATAAATTCAGTGATTTTTACCAACTATGGATCCAACTATGTTGAAAAGGACACAATGTTCCGAAAGGACAAGCCATTACCTATATTCCATTCGGTGAACTCTTCCTGCCAAATTGAATTACATATATAATATTTATGGGAATTTTGAAAAACTAGAACTACATCGAATGTAGGTAAAATGATTACCATCGGAAATGACTTAACATTTTAAAGTATAATATATTAAGTGAATGAATTAGATTTTAAGTATGTCATCATCATTGAAATAGTAAGAACATACAATAAGCTTGGACTTCTCCATACATAGCACCTAGTCTTTTTAGTTCAAAACCCCACACCACTTATCCCAAGGTGGTCAAGTGGGGTTTCGTGTTATGTGGTTGGGCCCTGAGTAGTTTCTGATGGTCCATGAAGATTATAACAATTGGTATCAGAACCCGTGGTTGGGGCTACTGTTCGAACGTTGAAGTGGTTGTGGATGTCACCCAGTTTAGGGCGCAAATGAAATCAGACTCAATGTGAAGAAGGCAAGGCCCAAAGTTGAACTGGCGCTCAAGGTGGAGTTAGTGTCTCACTCATTAACTCAGGTGGATCAGGGTTCTAGATCGGAAAGGAAATGCTCAAGGTGGAGTTAGTGTCTCACTAAATATAAGAAAGATGAAAAAAGGTAATACCATTTCAAAAGATCGATAAGATATCTTTTTAAACTAAAAAACATACCTGGACAGGCAATCTCCATGGCAATCACTCGTAAACGAAACAAACACCTTGATATGTGCACTGCTCATGGCTATGGATTTGGGGTACTCGCTTTCTCAACTTTAGGTGAATTGGGGGAAGACACTATTGCCTTTTTGAATAGATTAAGAAACTGCCTTATGAGTCACGATGCAAATTATAAGATAGGTGGTGCTCTTTTTCATAGAATTGGAATTGCTATTCAAAAATGTGTTGGCGCCCAGCTTGTGGCTAGGCTTCCCACCTCCGATGTGTAATTCTATATGAATAACATATCTGATAATATTATTTATAGAAATATTTTTAGACTTTAAAAAAAAACATATCAAATAATATATTTTTTTGGGACAAAATATGTAAAAATTAGTTTCGATATAATTTCATTGTTGGCTTGAGGATACAACTAGAAAAATGAGAGACATAGCATGGGAGTATGTCAAGGCGTAAAATGCTAGAAAGGATGTGAATTGAAGAATAAAAATATCTATCGGGTTTCCCTTTACTTTTGCAACGATAAGAAGGGTAAACTTGATATTAATACATATTATATTTGATATTCATATCTCGGAAAATTCATAACTAAATAAAAATTATGTCCGTGCCATTACGGCATGGGTTAAGACCTAGTCTTTTATATAAAGTAAGACTCACAAAAACGAAATAATTTCCTCATGAAAGTTTTGCTACTAAAATAAGGGGTATTAATTTTGAGTTTGCACTGGATGGGAAACACAAAATGGTACTCGTACTACATTCCATGACATTGACTTTACCGGTTGTTTCTTGTTTTCAATCCATTTTTCAGCTAAGATAAGATGTATTGCCCCTAACTTAATTAATTTTCATATTACTTTTTTTTATTGATTTATTTTTATTTTACAGTTTTTTTAATATTATCGTATGTTTGGGTTTTTTTTCACTAAATTCTTATTAGTACACTAGGTATCATGTTGACCTTACCACTCCGGCTCAACCTTTCATTAAAGTTTTAGGTGTATATACTTAATTTCTTTGTAATAATACCTAAAACTTAGTTAATTAATATATCCAAATAGTGAATATTTAAGTTCATTACCTCCCCTGTAAAGATTGGTAATTTGCATTACCTCCCCTACAAAAATAAAATTAGCAAAACCTTATCTCGTCAATAATTCCGTCTATTTCAAATTAGCTGACTCAGCACTAGCTTACACGTGTTTTTTTTGTAGGGGAAGGAATGCAAATTACCAATCTTTACAGGGGAGGTAATGCAAATTATCCCAAAAAAATAAAAACCATGTGTAAGTTAGTGCTGAGTCAACTAACTTGGAATAGCCAGAATTATTGACAAGGGGGGGTTTTGCTAATTTTATATCTGTGGGGGAGGTAATGCATACTACCAATCTTTACGGGGGAGGTAAAGCAAACTACCCCCAAATTCTAAAACATATTAATCCCAAAGAGTATGGTTTTAAAAATCGTATGATTCGATTCATTTTGAATCAAATCGATTCAAATCGTATGGTTGAATCGTTTTTCCAATGAATCGTGTAGTCAACCATCGTTGACTACGATTCTTGACTAAATCCTAAAGTCAAAAATGAAGGTAAAAAGAGGGGATGGAGAGTCGAACCCATGACCACCAAAGTCATAACTGACTCTTCTAACCAATGTTCTAGTTCGATTTTTTGAGTTCTAATGAAGTTTATTGGTATATATTAGATAAAACACCAAAGCTTTGCAATTTTATTAGATACTCAACATAATTCAATATTATTTATAAGAAAATATATGATTTAATAATCGACCATGAATCTCCGATTCACGCTTTAATATGCGATTCGATTCATAAAAATAAAAAACGATTCGATCCACGATTTACGATTTCACAACCTTGCTAAAGAGAACTAGATAGAGGATATGTGGGGGAAAACAAAAACTTTTACTAAAGGGAACATTATTTAAATAACCCCAAAATCTAGCTCTTAAAATATATCCTTATTCAATTTTTAAAAATATTCATACTTTCTGAAAAACGGAAGCAACTACCACAAGTTGCTTCCAGAAGTGGACGCAACTTTATACAAGTTGCTTCCAAAAAGTGGAAGCAACTTTCTGAAGTTGACTCCAAAAAACTTAATTTTACCCCTTAGAGGTATTTGTGCAAGGTCAACCAAAATGAATGGTATTTAGAACATTCCCACTATACTAAACCCTAAATCAGAATCCAAAGCAACCCGGATTTCTTATCACCACCCTTCCACAATCAGAAGATACTTAGCAATTTCTCATCTCTCTTTAATATTTCATTCAGCTTCCCAGGAAAGGATTCGGGCTCCATCATAACTTCTTTCAACTCATTTAAACTTGCACCCGATTCTTTGCATCTTATTAAGTTTTTTGCTCCCCGTTCTGCCAGATAATGTGCAGCCTCACTGCGTCCTTCACTATAGCCAGACAATTCATATTTGAAGTCGATTTCATATTGCAGCTTTATGTTAGATTCGATAACCGGAAACAATGGCTTGAATTTTTCTCTACGCAAAGACATCTGACTTCTCAAACACCTCTTGCAAATAACAAACATCATCGTTGATGACGCTACTTAGCATGGGGTGATCACTGAAAAGGTGGTTAAATAATTCGACAATTCTTTTTGAATTGATTGTCAAATAAACTTTGGCAAGTCCCCGTCCAATAGAAATCTCTAAGCCTCTCCTCATTCCCTCCAGAAGGTAATAAAGATACGAGTTTCCTTTAGAATACCCATAGTAAGCAACTATAGGTTTTACGGATTTGGTTACGTAAAATAATTCCATACCCTGGTCCTCTCTGCTCTTACGATAATAACCATATATGTGAACATAATATATCCCAAGCCAACATCCAATTTTGTCATTCCAAGCCTAGAAATTAACAAAGGCTGCTGCTCATTCCTTGTCTTACGAAATAGTTTAATGCAAACATCCCACTCAGGCTCCTCAGTTATTTTCTCTTCCCAAAAGATCTTTTTTTGCAATTCCAAATGTCTTTGCAATTTTTTAACACCATCATCATTGTCAACATCATAGTCAGGTTCAGATTCAGATTCATATACATCTGTATGAGTCTCACTGAGCCCTCCTGGAAAGTTTCCCTCTTCTTCTCGATTATCAGAAATACTGGCATTAGCGGTTTGACCATCCCCAAAGCTTTTATCAAGAATTGGTGTCACGACTTTCCCTTCAGATATACAACAGAGTACATATCAAAATTAAAATACAGACAGATATATAATTTTATTTCTCCAGAAGTAAAAACCAGAGATTCCCCAAAATATTTTGGGAAAAATTAAGAATAGTGATTCATCACAATACCTTCTTTTTTTTGGATTGGCCATAATTTATTTTTGACCTTCCCATCTCTGTAATTTGAACAATCAAAAGCTGCACCTCCCAATATCAAGAGTAACAATCCTGTAAAAACGTGCACAAAACGAGGAGTTAATACTCAGTATTATAACGAAGAAACCCTAATCCTTCTCCCGAACCATGAAGAAAAATCCAATCACGAACTTAAACAGAAAAGGAATAAACGGAAAAAAAAAAAAAACTAATAATGACTAAGAAATCACCATAACTTTCTACTACAACTTAGAGCTACAAGATTGTTCCCCTTCTACCTCACCTAAAGTTTGAATCAAAATTAAAATCAAAATAAGGTAAGATTATTCCCAAATCATGTAAAACTCTGATAAAATATAAACATACGAAAATTTATTACACAAAAGTTAAACAACGAAACAAATCTAAAACGAAAGAGCAACTCACCAGAGAAAATAGTGAACCCTAGAAGTTTCTAAAACCTAGTTCTTGATTGATTGGTAGATATTTATGTGTATATTGTAGTGGGTGAAAACAGAGGCCTGGTTAGAGCAAACCCAATGGGATTCTAAATTAACATATTTGAATCATTTCATGGTCTACGATGTGGATTGGCAAAGAAGTTTTTGGGAATGGAAGAAGAAGAAAATGTAAGTCGGGTTTTTTTTTTCTTTTTTTCTTTTTGTAACCAATCAACAATCTAAATATCCAATCACATCTATCACACCACGTCGAGAGTAACCTCCCCTTCCATTGGCCGGTCAATGAAATCTTCGTTCCTGATTGGCCGAAATCAAAGTTAGCCCTCTAATATTTAGTGGACGTTAATTTTTGATTGAATTGTTTCGATCTGATGCATTGATCGATAGGCTTGGGATTTTTTTACACCGCGTTTACATGATTTTAATAAAATCAAAACCTTATATTTTATAATCATGGACACATCTGCTTCGAGAAATAAGTGTCCTTAATTAACGTGCATATCTACCATTACTGTTTGTGATTGTTCAACATCTTAGATTGACTTCCTATTTCATTTTGCTTTTTTGACACCAACTTCATCAAATATTTTTGCATTGTCATTAATATTAAGATTAGAACTACCATGTGGGAATCCTCCATATTGGGATGAGGGTTTGAGTTGTTTCTGGTGAAGAATAAAGAGACCCATGTTGCTGATAAACATTTTCAGTCTCGTAAGGTGATTTCGTTGGTACTTGATACTTGATATCCATTCAACATACCAGGGTTACATCGGTTCATCTTTTTGAGAAATTTGAAGTTCGATTCTACGACAAGGGTGACGATCTCACTTATATCATTGGGGCCTTCTAAGACTAAGTCTTATGGGGTGCTAGTCTAGCACCTAGATTAGCAGTCAGGAATACCTCCTAAGTCTTATGGGAGTGCTAATCTAGCAGCTAGATTAGCAGTCCACGTCATCCCAGCGCTGAACTATTCAGCGCCCAGCGCTAAATGGTTCAGTGCAACCAATCTCAGCCGCTAGATCAAAAATAAATACCTCAGCGCTGAATCATTCCGAGAAAAGGTAGTTTTTCTAGCGCTGAATCATTCTGCGTATCAATCTAGCATGCTACTTCACATGTTAGCAGCTGGTAGGAAAGAGAACTAGTGTTAAATTTTTTGCTACACTTTTTCTTGGAATTGCAACACTTATGTGCTAATCTAGCACCTCCAATCTAGCCCATAAGACTTACTAAGCGGGTTTGATGCTTATTTTATATATTCCTTTTATTACGACATGTTGGCTCGTCGTGAGGATGTACTAGATTATAGCACCCACTGTCGCTCGATGGTTCAGTATAGCGGCAACTTCTGGCGATGTCTGCATGAAAGTTATCTCCGAAGCAAGGGTGATCGTGATACCCTTATGAAGTGTTACATTCCTGATCCTCGGAAGAAGAGTTGGTGCACTGCCGCCAATTTCAATGATACTTTTGCATACTACGTCAACAGGAATAACCCTAAGAATTGGAGTATTGAGCTTCGTCGAATAAACGCTGCCGCTAGTGAAGTTCATCTTTTGAGTGAAGTAAGTGACACCAAATTTCCCTTCTCTAATAAGGAACGCCTTCACCATGATCATGATTACGAATGGCATCGTACCCCAGTAGAGATCATCGGTACTTGGGCTTACAGATGGATGAGGGTAGGCCGCTAACTACTCAACCGCAGAGTTATGGTGATTACGTTGCATGGGAATTGAACTCCACCAATATCAAGTTTAAGTTGATATGTTATCCTTTATTTATTGAACCATGTTGGTGTTCATTCGGCTGTGCTTGAAATTTTTAGGACGATGGTGCGGAAAAGAGTTCCGAAGTAACACCTTCTTAGAAGGTAAAGATGCTATCAAGGTATGCTTTGGTTTGGTATTAAGTTTCTCCTGTGTATATGGGTATGTTGCCGCACAAAGCAGAGTTTGATACGCAGCTTTTGCAATCTTCGAAGAAACAAAAGATATCCCCGCTGGAGTCTTTCGTCGCTGAGGGTGAAAGGGTAAAATATCCTAAAGTGACAGTCATGCGTTCGAAAATGAAGAATTCGAGGATGAGGAGGAAGAAGATGAAGAGAATCTCGAAGAGAGGACAGAGACTACGCCAGATCTTAACTCTAGGTATGAGGAGGAAAAGGATCTTGGCGGGTAGGGAGAAATGGATGTTTTTTTTACTGACCGTACTTTCCCCCCTCTTAATAATGAATGTGATAATCCAAGGATGCAACTGATGGATGGTGACGCCAATCCTCTATCCTTTGACTTCACAATTGAAGATTTTCAAGTCTCCAATGCTGAACTTTCATTTGGCAAGGGTTCTGTCGCTGGTCCTCAGTCTGGTCTTGAAAATGCTTATGGATGTCTTCAGGTTTCCATGTCCTTTCTGCTAATGATGATTGGGAAATCCAAGCAAATGATGGTAGATAGAAGATAGATGAATTGAACAAGTTCATCGAAGGAGATGAGAGTTGGATATGAGAGTTCCGATGGCGATGGCGAGGACACCGAGGATAGGGCTAAGGAAGAATCTGCTGGCCATCGGCAAAGAAAAGAGTATGTTGTTTCCGAAAATACCAACTTCGTCCAAACTGTCATGCGTAGTGACGATGATGAGGCCTTCGAATGGCTAAAGGCTAATAGCCTATTTGGATGCAAAAGCAGAAGTCAGAAGTGCTTCTCCAGAAGCAGAATCCAGAAGAAGAAGTCAGAAGTCCAGATTTTTTGCTTCACAAAAAATCGACTTTTCAGCTTCTGGAAGTCATTCTGAAATTCTACACCCAAACTGACTTCTTGCTTTTTGACTTCTAGAAGTCAAAAAGAAACTTCTGGATGTGTATCCAAACGCTCTATAAGTGTATGATAAACGTGCCCTATCCTTCCCCCATCGTGCCAAGTGATATTGACTCCAATGCGTACGTACAAATCATCAGTAAATATGGCTGTGACACCCGTTGAGAGAGTGCCTGATGCATAGAAACACGATCAGGATCTTCCTATTCCTAATGATTTTATTTAGGGGTTTTGAGTTTACCCCCTAAACCAATTAGTGATTGGACTTTCCTCCCTAAACTGCAAATATTAGCAAGTTTCCCCCCTAAAATAATATATGTACCAAAAATACCCTTATTATAAATGGGCAATCAATATTTATACGCATCAGTTACCACTTCCATTGAATATCAACAATAATAACCACACCCAAAATGAGAAATCATAATAATGAATGATTACAATCAAATACTACACGATATTAGATTCAGTTAAAATCTAGTGATTAAGTGCGAAACCTAAAACTGTTTATGGCATTTACAATGTTTTTGAAGGCTTACGTTATCATATCATTGCTGCTACACTTCAATGCAATTTTCAACGACATGATTGCTTTGTTTGAATAGAATCCATTGTCATGAACACCACTACGGAACCACCCCTATGTGAACCTGATGAAAATTAATCAACTAATTTACATCTTCCATGATGATTGATGATTATCACCTTTTTCTACCCAAATCGGATAAAGAATTTGCCATGGACAATCTTACAATACTAAAGATAGGATATATCTTTTTTATTAGCAGACTCATACACACCCTTAATTTGGTAGTTATGTATGCAACTGCGAAATTTGCCCTAAATAATGTGATATATACAACACATTTTCAAAACTTGGACAACATCTGAAAAGGAGCCTGCATTTTCTTGATTTCTCACTCTAGAGTATCATGTGGTTCCATTTGGTTCCATTTTCATCTCAACTTCTCCTGTTTTACTTTCTTGTTAGTCTCCACTGTCGAATATTACATTATAGTGCATCTAGCGTTTAAAACAACAAGATACATAAATCTCGACAGTGCACTACATAACTGAATTGTGGGTATTCATTTCGGGTGGTTTTTAACTGGTGATGGTGGGTATTTCTTGGCCATATTCAATAGTGGTGGTGAATGACGCGCATACATATAGCTAGCACATGGACAATAAAGGGTAGTTTTGGCAGAGATATTGATTTAGGGGGGAAAGTTGGTAATGTTAACAATATAGGGGGGAAAGACCAATCACTAATTGGTTTAGGGGGGTAAACTCAAAAACCCCTTTTATTTATAATTGAAGGTTACCTACTAAATTTAATTGAAGGTTAACTACTAGATTAGTATTTTTCTCTGATTCAAAACTGCGAGGAAGTGTATAACATGTCAACCATTCACATTCAAAACTGACTCTTTCACTTGAAACAAGAAATCCAACTCAAAAGTGAATGTTATATTACCTAGAATTAGCTGGAGAAAAGAATCCAATCCAACCATCATTTAAAGGGTTTGGTGAGTAAAACTGAACAGTCACCCATTCACAATTCTCTCCCTGTGGCAATCAAGGAAATATAAACGAGTTCAAACATGTATCGACTTTTCCCTACTTTATGTAAAAGCATGTGGTCTGGGGCGATACATAAGGCGAGGCGTTACAGTACGAATTGAGAAAAATGAATAAATACAAAAAATGAGTGAGAGATTGCTTACCCTTGACCCAAGAAAAGAAGTAGAAGCTTTAACATAAGCTGAACTGTGAAGAGCAACTACTGCCTTATGAGTGGGAGATTTCTTACCATTGATCACGCCTACAAAAACACCAAAGAATAACCAAATGATACTAAGATAACTTTCATTTCATTTCAGGGAGAAAGTGTAATATTTTGCACAAGCAGATCTGCCAAGTATCTAACCTATACCAGACCAACAAAAAATATAAAATATGAATCCTTCTTGCTTGTATTTATCCACTTACAATCCAACAAGACATCTTTATAGAGGAGTTAAAACCAGGATAGTTAGTGAAAAAGAGTAGGTACCAAGATATATAGAAAAACAATAAAAAGTAGAGAACCCTCACCAGTAAGAATTATATAAAATCAAAGTTAAGAACTGTACCAAACTGGTGCAAGGAAACTCCTAATATGAAAAAGAAAAGAGCAAACTTTATATTATACGACAGTAGTATACCAACCTTCTATTTTCGTAGGTCAGTGTAGAGTGAAACTAGCTTTACTACATTTCTACTCTAACAACTCTAACTTTAATTAATTCCTCCAATGGATAACCAGAGCACCATTTATCTTACATCCTTGTAACTCTTTTTGCGCTTCCTTTGAAAGCAAATGGGCAAGATGGTGCCTAAGATGAATAAAAGAAGATGTTGGTTTTCATTCATATGAAGGAGCCATATGCAGAGATGCCAACTTATGAAATTATATACACCCAATGGATGCCAAATCATTTCCATATTAAAGATAGTTAATAATTATTGGGTAGGAAGTTAAGAACTACTGGGCTACTATAATGCATAATTTTCTCACAACAACTACCTAATGGGACGACAAAAGAAATCTAGTTAAGAAACAAGATCGGCAAAGTGTACAAAACAGATAAAAATATTCTGAAGATGCATAACCACGAAAATCTCAAACAAAATAAACCGCACAATACCCTAACCTCTTTTAATGAATTAATATAACTCCACTTTACATTGTCTTCACCTTCGCAGGGGCTTAAGAGATCTCCTGGGTATCCTCTAAAATGGACCTGTTAACACCAACTGTTCAGTTGCTTTGCAAAATAGACACTTTAAGATACAAAATCCAAATAAGTAAATAGAATGTATGACCGTCAAATTCCAAGGCCTTTCTGGCTCTAGACAAAGAAGATCAAAAAACAACAAAGGGATATTTCCTTCGATACAAACTTAGTATCCTTGACAAAAGGAGGATGGTTCACTAAGGACCTACTAAATTAAAAACTTCATTTTTCAAGCATAGAAAGATAATGTCAGATACATATACTTGGGCCTTTATAAGCACACCGACAACATAAGTTATCTATATAAGGACGAAACCAAATTCGTCTCATGTATTTCACAATTTTACTTTTAACAGTCAACAACTAATGAACACAAACCAACATGTGGTTCCCCACTCTTCTATGATATGTATTAACATAGTGTAGAATCCTTGACCAAACATAAGCTTAATGCATCTACAAACTCTAGATAATAAAAAAAAAAATCAAATTTATATGACAGTCACCTCGTATATACTTATATAGGTAAGCTTACTATTCATAGTTGACACACTGACCTTTTGCATGATAATACACACGAACAATGCAACATTACTTACTTGTACATCGCGTCAGCAATTAATGAATGAAGAAAAGAATTTTCCATGATAACTTACTTTGGTTCTTTTAAGAGTACATTCAGCCAGTCTAACTATTTTCTCACAACTACTACCTAATGGGACGACAAAAGAAATCTAGCTAAGAATCAAGATCGGCAAAGTGTACAAAACACATAAAAATATTCTGAAGATGCATAACCAAGAAAATCTCAAACAAAATAAACCGCACAATACCGTAACCTCTTTCAATGAATTAATATAACTCCACTTTACACTGTGTTTACCTTCGCATGGAGCTTAAAAGATCTCCTGGGTATCCTCTAAAATGGAACTGTTAACACCAACTGTTCAATTGCTTTGCAGAAAAGACACTTTAAGATACAAAATCCAAATAAGTAAATAGCATGTCTGACCATCAAATTCCAAGGCCTTTCTGGCTCTAGACAAAGAAGATAAAAAAGAACTCCGGTGGGTATGTACCTGAAATCAAATCACAATAAGATAATCAAATTCCATATTTTCTCAGGCTAGGCAACCATTCAAACACCCGTCCAACATTAATCACGGATTCACGATGGTGCTCCTCACAGGTTTTAAATACAGATGAATAAACTCCTAAAATAGCAACAGATGATGCAAAATCCACCTCAAAGCCATAACCCGACTTTGTATGCAAATCATTCACTTCTACATGAGTTTTAACATCAAAACAACCTTAAGAGGCCACTAAACTGAAAGCAAAACAAACACATGCCTTCAAATTTTACCAAAACCTATACACGAAGTAAAACTCCAACTTCACAGAGATCAAAACAAAAACTAACAAAATCAAAACAATAGATCAAAAGAAAACAAACAAAAACAAAATTAAATAACAATAGTAGCAGATAATAGTTTATACCTAATGATAATCAACTTATCAGATGATTTTTTTTCTGATTTTAGAAACAAATTTGATTTTCTAGGTTTAGGTTTTTTTTTAAGATTTTAGAGAATAAATCGAGATTTGGGTTTTGGTTAAGGTTTTAATTTCTGGGTTTTAGAGAATCGGTCGATCGAGATTTGGGATTCGGCTTATGCATTCGTGATTCCGAAAGATGTTTTGGTTTTCAGAGAAGAACTGACAGAGGTTTTCTTTAAGGAAAAAACTCTGAAAAATGATGGAGAGAGAAAGAGGTAGGGAGAAATATGAGGCCAGACAGAGATAATTTTTTTTTTTTGGAAAAAAAAGAAAAAAAAGATTAATAAATTTGTCTGAAAATATTATTGGTGAAATTGGTGTGTGGAATTAGAGGGAAAATTGAGGGGGAATTTTTTTGGTGATTCAAGTTTGGGAGGGAAAATTGGGAGGGAGAATAATTTTGATGAAAAAATATGAGAGGGAATAATTTGGGTGAATTAGTTTTAAGATTTTCTTAAAAGAAAAACAAAAATCTATATTAAATATTAAGCCTGCTAATATTACAAAAATGCCATTCGTGTACAACGTTTTAAAACGTTTCAAGAATATACAAAAACGTTGCTCTATTAATTTTATATATACTAAATTCCTATAGTTGATTTGAGCAACGGATATATCCGTTGCAAACCCCCGAAATTGATATGTTGCTAAATCCAAGATTTGGTGTAGTGTTGGAGGTATTATATTCAATATTCAGTCTTCAAAGTACCTGCACAAACAACTTGAATCCCACTAATGATTTATCACACACATAAATGAGTATGTTAACAATGGATGATCAAGAGTCTTGTCTTCAGATCTAGATGCAATAAAGCGGATCTTAATTCGTCGATCCTTGAACTAGTTCGAATGAATACTACAGAATAAACAAACTAGTTCTATCAAGGTTTAACTTTACCTTTAGTCAATCAAATCAATAATCGAAAAATAAATAACAATACAATTCTACACCAATGCCTCTTTGCTAGAGCTTTTTTATTTGGCAAACTTCTTTAAGTGAAGCAAACATAAGAGATTTAACCTAATTAGGATACTCTCCTCTCAAACGAGTATTACAATGATACTCTAGTGGGCTTCTCATGCCTATAATAAGTTGCGTGTTCAAGGGATGAGTTTGTAAAAATACAAGATTTACTTATTTATAATAACCAAGAAATGTTTGGACAACAAGGAGTTACCAAATCCAAAATCCTAAAGCCATGTGATAAATTTATGTTTTTGTTTTTGTTTTCTTCATTGAAATCTCTCATGGATGACAACCAATATTATCTAGTATATATAGCATATATTTTACTAAAATATCTACAAGAGATATGATTATCCTCCGGGATATGAGAAGCATATAAATTCGAATATCTAAAGATATTTAGAATACTTCGGTTATGGGATCTTTCCTTGAGTATCAAGGAAAATACTTGAATTTTAAGTAATAATATTTTAGCACATGTTTAAATATATTATGTCGACATCTTGTGAACTTTCCTTTTTAACCAAAATTCATTTTCGATATTTGTGCAAACCCTAAAGTAATAGACAAACGAAAACGCAAACTTGATTAAACTAAGGATTGATTCTACTAGTGATCCCTAAGATTGGTCTTAGTAGAGATCCTTGGGATCGGTTCTAGTCCTTGGTAAAAGATATGTCCTATTAGAGATCCTTAAGATCAGTCCTAGTAAATACCCTTATTTATAAAATAGTTCATTTGATTCCTTTCAATTACGAAACAAGTTGCGTATGTCTAATTCCTTAAACTCATGTATAGTTAAACATAGTTTTCTAGGTATGGAACTAACCCTAAAGTTCAACACACTAGATAATTACGAATTACCTAATAGTGTTATGTCGAACCTACAAAGTGTAATAGGTAAACTATACTTCGTCATTCCATATGAGTTCGCGAACCTATTGAGGCTTAAATTCTCCTTTAGACTTCTTGCGTTTGAGTTCGTTAACCTACCTATTTTAGTTCGCGAACCTACAAAGGCAAAGTTCTTTCTCTTTTTCGCCTCAACCGTAAGTTCATGGACTTAAAGTTCAAAGTCTGACAGTAAGATAGTGTCTTGAGCAGATTAATACAATGTGATGTTCAATCTAAACGCTAATATTTTATTACTAGATTGCAAATTTCATCATTAACAAATGTATGGTGTCTTTTATAATAAATTTATCGCATTATATTGTTTTATCTTCATAATATGTGAATAAACCAAGATAGTCTTAGCTTGATTGTAAAGATCATACAAGACTTATTTTTGTTGAAATCGAGTTTTAAAATATATCTCGCTCGTAGAAGACTTTTCATGAAAGATTTCGAATCTTGTAAGATCAAGTGCATACTAGGTTGACCTTGTAAATTTGTTTCTTATTTTGACCATCTTAAGGAGTCCTTGTTTTACAATCAGGAAAAAAGGGTCTTTTCAAAACTAGATTGTGCGGTATTAAGATTTAAAAGTGAAGATTGAATAACGAATATTCATACAGTTTCACGAGCAAAAAATCTATACAGGTTCACTAGCAAAAAGTTGGTGTGGTACTAAGACCCTCACTTTATCACTTAACTTATTGAGTTCGTGAACCTGCAAAACTTAGAAGTCATATTTGCTCTTTTTTGTGTTCACAAACTCAAATTGTGAATTCATCAACCCGATAGTTAAATAAGCGAGACAATAAATTTAATTACTGTGGGATCATACAATCTTTTTGGATTATCAAGGCGAACGCTTCACACAATTATGAATTGTTATTTCTTAGCTAGTTCCTTGGGTTAAAAAGTCTAGCTCTATCTCTTGAAAAATTTTAAGTTCCCTTTGGAAGTAATTATTTACATGGAATTCAATTTCTAATGTCACTACTGCAAACTTAGAGAATAACTTCAATTTCAAACAAGTCCCAACTTTAGGCACAAATTTATTTATCTAAAGAAACGGCTTTGTTTTAGTAATTGAGAAGTTATATCTTGGTTTGCAAGGAATCCTTTGCTTAAACTTCAAGCAAACCCAACCTTGGTCGATTATTATATATTAAGGAAGGACATCGAAAACATATAAAACTCAATCCCTACACATATCCTGATGTAAATTTGATCTCCAAACTCCGAAAAGATCTTCGAGATCTAAAGAGTGACTTTGAAAGACTTCACTTGGGATTCGTGAGCACGGGTTTAACTTATCATCTACCAAGAAAGATAGTTTTAGAACATGTATTTGTAGTTGATCTTCTATGTATAATTCTTTTATATTCTAAGGTTCTTATCTTTTTTTATAAGGCCATTCATGATCAAATCCAAATTGAATAGATAACTATAATCTTATCGCTTGATATCATGTTTAAACTTTTCAACAAAAATCAACATAAACTTTGTTCTAGATTGGTTTTATTATAAGATAGATTGATTAGGTATCTCTATAAGCTTTGAAGAGTGTAAACCCAAATCTTAGTGATTTGGATTCATTCTAAATACGAGAATACAATTTCTGTTCTTCCCTGATCGTTGATCAAAAAAGGAATCACCAAGCGTCATGTTCGAGGTAGGGTAACGATTTTCCTCACGACGGACTAAGAAGAAACTCCTAGTACTATAAAGGACATCAGCTAAGGGAATCAAATGTATAGGTTCTTTCGAGAGCCAAGGGACGTAAAGAAAGAACTTTAAAAGAGTAGATTGGAGGGTTTATTCTTCTTCAACTATATTCAAGAGAGTTTCTAGTGTCTTCTTCATTACTTTTATTTTTCGCATTATTTTGGTTTATCATTATAATTAAAAGTATAAGCAGGTTGTACATTAATAAATCCTTATGAATAAAGAATATCCAAGGATATTTCCTATTTACTTTAATCTTGGATTGGAGTTCACACATGGAATAGTTTATAGGTTTTAGCGATAAACTTGGTATATACTTGGTACCATCCCTTTTTAGTTTCCAATAGCCTTTACTCTTTTTACTTATAGAGATATATATTTACGATTTTTTTTTAGAATTTACAAGCTAGGAGAAGGATTTTTCTTAAATATATTTCGACTGTATTTTGTTTGGAGTTCCCAAAATCCTCATTAAAAGGTAATACTTCTGATTTTGTCTTATTGGATTTATGTTATCCATGTGCTAGATTCATTTAAAGCACATATTTAGTTTCTTTTTAGGTATTCAAACCCAACATATGCAAGCGAAGATATGATACCAGATTTCTTTCTTCGCATCAATATATGTGTATGTTTTAAGTATAAAGTAACAAAGCTTGACTTTAGTAAGATAATCAGCGATTCAAGTTTGGAACTAAACTTGACAACCAAAACTTGACATACCAACGTTTGATTTGTTCATCCAAGAAATTCTCTAACATCATATATATCACTAGCGTTTTCATTTCCACTCTTCACTACAGTAACTACCTTGTATGTGCTTAACACAAAACAAATAATTAATGGTGTTTTCCACCTTAATTAATCAAAGGCCTGGCTATAATGGTATTCTAACACCACAAATTTTCTTTGAGGTTCAAAGATTTCCCTCATGTTATAGTTTGAATCATCCTGCAACAAAGTTGATTCACAGTCTGAATGACAAAAAAATGCAAAGTTAGATATACGAGAGTAGACATACTAGGTATCCGATGCTCCTTCCATATGGTGATTTTTCTAACTTCTCCAACCTCATAACGATAGTTCTCTTTAATACTGCTAACACCTCTATATGTTCCTTTCCAAACCCATAACCCACTATTACCATTTACATGGAGTGAATTATAACTTGGAAATTATTTGCGTTTCAAAATTGTAGCCCACGGAGCATCTGTCTCAAATAACATCCTAAGGGTAATCTTAGTAAGCAAAGCATTAGTAAGACATTCGGTATTTTTAATGTTTAACCCTCCTATAGTAGTTTACTTAGTTATAGTATCCCATTTCCTATAAAGTACTTTTTTTTAAGATGATTCAAATATTTAGGTTTCTCAATTTGTTAATCTGCTGTCAAAACTTTGAACCACATGGATAAAAAATTCCATTTTGCTTTTATGCTAAAACACACTCTGAAGATTCCTAGCACCATTAATGTGGTTATTTGTAAATATCAATTAGTCGTTAGCAGAAAATAAATGATTAAGTGTTGGAATGATTTTAATTACCTTGATACCTTGGAGTTTTCCAGTAAATTCATTGTAAATTAGCATTCTAGATAAAGATTACAAAGAGATAATGAAAAAATAGGGTGACAAGGAGTCTCCCTCAGATACTTTTTTGTAATAGTGAGTTTAATTTTGTGCACAATCTCTAACGAAATGTGATATGCAGTATATACGCACTTTGAAATTATGAAGTACTCATCAAGTAACCTTAGGAAATCTCAGAGTTGCGAACCATCCTACCCTTGGTAGTTCACATCCTAACTGGAGTTTCTAACTCTTACTTATATACTTTCTCCATGTGCTATGGTTTTGTTTCCATTTTGAACCGTATCGAAATCCATAAAGTCGTTGTTTGTTGATACCCTCAGCATGAGTTCCATCCCCATCTGCACTATTTAAAACGAAGATGACATAATTCGGACCTTGCTCCGCAAGTAGGGTATGTTAGTCTATCATCCACATTGTTACTTATTGATAGGATAATTTTGAATTTTATTTTGTCGTTATAATTTATTATAAGTTTTATTGAATATTGTATAAACAATTCAATATCAACTTTATTAGATAAACTATAACAAAGAGTTTTAAATAATATTGACCATGAATGGACGATTCGCTTTGAAAATATCAATAACAGGGCATCTCACAGCTATAAAAAGGAAACCGTTTTCAGTGGATGATACTATTGCGTATAGACACACAAATTCTAACAGATCATGATCGTCAAATCGCTCAAGTAGTATTCCCCTGCTAGTCATGGTATCAGCGGATGATACCATTGCACATAGGACACACAAATTCTAACATATCATGATCCTCAGATCGCTCAAGTAGTATTTCCCTACTAGTCTGGGTATCAGCCCATATAAATCATGCTCCTCCTCCTCACTAGGCTACAAACAGTTGCCCATCGGGATTAGTACTTCAAGCCCATTTTAGTAAATCCTTGTAAACCAAATCGTCGAGCGAGCAGCCGTAGAATCCCCTTGTTCTTCCAAACACCATACAGAAGTTGAAGAAGCAGCAGCAGCAGCATCGCCATTACTTAGTGATATGATGATGAAGATATTAAAATGCGTCTCTTCTTCTATCTACTCCTCGATCAGTCGCCATAAACCAGCCAACCCTATTTTCTCATCTTCATCAAAGTTGAGATATTTCTCATCCTCTTCAGATTCATCCACCAAATCTCCTGTTCCTCGTAGATCAACATTTGATAATCCTGAATAAGAGTGCAAGGCCACTTTCGTGACATGTCTAATACGACGCTCTGCAAGGCCATTTTGAGCGGACGTATGAGGACAAGAAAACCTATGTTGTATTCGGAAGCATTCGGATAGGAGGTGATTTTTTGTACTCTAGAGCATTATCAGATTGGAAGATTTTGATTTTATGATCAGTTAAGTTTTCTACTTGTTTGTGAAAGTGAACAAAAATATTGTATGCATCAGATCGTTGAACCATAGGAAAACCCAAGTGTAATGAGAGAAAGCATCCATTAATAACATGTAGTAACTGAAACCGTTTCTAGAAATTTGTGGAGACACCCAAATATCAGAGACAATAAGACTTAAAGGTTTATCATAACTGGTACTACTGAGGGAAAAGGAAGTTTCTTACTCTTGCTAACATGACAAGAGTGACAATACGAAAACTTCTTATTGACAACGGAAGTGAAAATTTTCTAATTATTTTGGAGACAAGTGTCTAGCATTGGATGACCAAGACGTCGATGCCATATTGGTAAACTAGCGAAAGATAAGCTTCGTGGAGAGTTGGAGTGTTTGATGTCACCTATTCCATCGATAACGTATAACCCATTCTCATTCCTCCCTTTAGCAGTGTTGCTCCTGTGCATTTGTCCTTCACAAGAAAAAAGTTGGTGTGAAACTCAAAGAAAACACAATTATCCTTACGAATCGAGAAACCGATAAAAGATTTCTTTTAATCTTTGGGACATGATACACTTGGTTTAAAACAAAGCAGCGTGTGTTATGAGTGAATGTAGCGTTACCAATATGTGCAATTTCAAGACCATTGCCATTACCAACTCGAACTTGTTACTGTGCCATCATACTCATGTGGAATACACAAGTTTTGCACATCAATTGTTAAATGGTGCGTTGCACCGTGATCAATGAACCCATTGCCCATCGAGCATGTGCTCCAGGCAAGGCAATATAAGCCTCAGGTGCTTTGTTGGTTGTGTTGGCTTTGTCATAGCGAAACCAACATCGATCTGCAGTATGGTTGCGCTTCTTACAAATCGATGGAGAATTTGACCTTGAGCAGCAGAAACCGTTGAGGTTGTTGAGGACGACGATTGTTGTTGTTCGGTGATATTGACCTCTCTGTTGATTTGGAGTTCCTCTCCGGTGATTTGGATTCCCTCTCGAGGTGGTAACAACATTGGCAACAAGTTGTTGAATTTGACTCATCTGTTGTTCTAGCCGCATCTCAAACGTCAAAAGATGAGTATTGAAAGTTGCAATATCCATCGTCTCAACGGTGCTTAAGCGATAACAATAGGATCATAAGCATGATTCAATCCATTACAGATGGATTGTTTCATTTCATGAGCTGGTACAGTATATCCGGTTGCTGCAAGCTGATCAAACAATCGTTTAGCATCACTTAAATAAGCTTTTAAAGTCTTATTACCTTTGTTCAAGTTATGGAGCTGTTTCTTGAGATTCATTTGATGCGCAAATGTCTTTGGAGCAAACTCAGATTCCAGTTTGTCCCATATCTCCTTAGCGGAATCAAGTTCTGCAACAACATCGAGCACTTCAGGATGTTAGAGTCGAATTCAGCCAACCAACAATCAATGAATCTTGTTGTTCATAAGTGGTGAATGCAGGATTAATAGCTTCACTATTTGGAAGATTTCTTGGTGGTTTTTCTTTGGATCCATCGATGAAGCTGGTTAAATCATAACCTTTTAGGATAGGCTTGAACTGAGCCTTCCATAATATATGATTAGTTTCAGTATGTTTCGAGTAACTAGGTGATGGATTTGTATTTGGCGGAGAGCATTTGTAGCTTCACCATTGTTGGTGATTGGTTTAGATTTTTTTTGAGAGTTGCGGAAGCTAGTCTTGGATCGATGCTCTGATACCAAGCTAGAATGTGATATTTGGGTAGAAGATCTTCCACAAAAACCTTGTGGAGATGAGCACTTGTATTTATATGGTTTTCCAATACATTATTCAAAGAACAGATAAACAGAAATACAAGTAAGATCCTAGAGAATAGTCGCAGGAATCTGTTGAAGACTTGACTTGCTAAACAGCTTCCGTAGCTTGAGGAGATCGTTGAGTGGTTTCAGCAGCTGACTGAGTACTCATACTAACACCTTATAAAATATCTCCGGATCAGCTCGAAGAATTTAAGAAGAAATATCCCGTTATCAGCTTCGAAGATCTCCGCAACAAAAAGAGCTCATGCAGCTTCGTTCATGTTCCTCATCCAGATCTTGTAGATATGTTTATACAAGTTCAGCCACAGAGGTAACTTCTGGGTCGTTTCACTTCCAGGTTGCGAAGATTTGAAGTCAAAGTCAATCGAACCCGGTTCTTGCTGGTACGTTGATAGTGATGACGACGATGATTATCGAGATTATGTCATTCCTGAAGGATGGCGAAAGATATTGATTATAGAAATCTGCGTCCTAAAGCATTTGGAGATCCCTGTTATCTCCGAAGAGGTGGATATGTTATAATCTATCCTCCGATGAATGATTTCAGAAAATTTTGGAAGTCTTGCGAAGAAAGAAGTAAGCAAAGGGAAGAAGAACAAAGCCAGCAGGAACAGAATCTTGTCGCTCGTAAGGAGGAGGGATGATGCTCAGTATTCATGTGCCTGCGTCTTGGCCGATATGTAAAGGAAATTCATCTTCAGCAGCTACATGCAGATTCATAAGCCAGAAAAATAGATAAGTTAGGGGTTACTGACCTTGGTACAACCAAAGTGGGTCTACTGTGGGAGGTTTGCGCCATTGACATGCCAACTGCTGAAATGTTGATCTGCAGAGATCTTATCTCGGTAATGACATTATATGGATATTAGTATGACCAGGCAAATGTTTTTCAACTAAGGTGATGACACATATATGGTTACATTTATGTGTGGGAGTGTGTTAGTGATCGTTTTTATTGGTTGAACTACTAAATGTGCGAGTGAAATTTAGAAGTTTTCTTTTGGCTTGCTATATTCTGAGCTGCATCTGCAGGAGGGATATAGTGTACACTTCTGCAGCTCCTCTCTAAGTAACCATGCTTCTTCCCCTTGGTTCAGTCAAATGGTGGAGTGCCTAAATACCTTGTCAATGTTTTGGTGATTATAGATATGCTAAACCTTTTGCTGTCGTTACTTCTTTTTTTCATTTCATTTCATCGACCTATCCATGCACCTATTGAAACTCGAATTATAACTACCAAAAAGAGGAAAAAAAAAAAGAAGAAACTCTAATGATAATATGCTTGTCAATAAGAGTTATATATGTTGGTGCAGACTAGGTTTTAGTGTTGTAGATATTACTTCTGTGTGTTGATGCTTAATGACACTTAAATTGACATCTCCTTGCTTTTTTAATAAATTATGGGTATCGAGGGTTCATAGATCGGAAAATAGAAATCAAAGAAGACAATGTTTAAAGTGGTTCGGCACTAACGCCTACATCCACTGAAAGAACCCCGTAGGGTGAATTAAGATTGATCTCAGGACTTTGATGTCTTGGGGATAATTTACATTTACATGATGAATCCTATTTATAGGATTCAAGAAACGATGAAACCTAGACTAACAAATCGTCTTGACTAAACTTATCTAAGTATAACCTTAGCTACAAACTAGCTTATGGAGACTCGGTCTTCTTGACTCTCTCTTGTGCACTTAATTTATTTTCCATACATCTGTTATACTTTAACACCCCCCTCAAGGTGAACATGGAGAGAATTGAAATGTTCAACTTGAAGTACTGTCAAAGAAGATCCGCAAAACCATCTTCTTCTTTTTTTTTTTTTTTTAACTTTTCTTCTTCTATACGATCTTCACTTGGTGGATTCTTCCTCCATAACTTGGAAAGTAACTTGGAACATGTCGAGTAGTTATTTTGAGATGCCATAAAATACCGTTGTTGCCGTACCTAAAAACTAGATGTAACAGGACATTGATCTTAGCAAGAATCCTTCAACTCCACCATTCAAGATTGTCGGATGATGTGACATAGACATTGGGTGACGACATAAATACAACCACAGTATTACTTTAAAAAGTTTGATAAGATGGGCTAGATTTGAAATCCAAACATGCCCATGGAAATGGATTAAAAAGCTAGTTTTAGCCTTAACGAGAAAATGAAATTTTATCAAGTCCATGAAAATCAATAGACTAGAAAACTGATTAGGATAAAGAAAGCACAATCATATGTCAGAAAAGGAATCGACCATATGTTTTCTCGGATTTGCAAGAAACTTGCTGGAAAACACAAATTGATCGTTGGGTTGTTATCGAAATTGAATTTGGATTAATAGCCAAAGAAATGATGACATGTTTGATATGAAAAACATAGGCAAGACATGATAGACAAAGATGGTTGTCTAAGAAAGTCATGAAGACTATTGTTTGGATCCGAGATCGAAAAAGATCTAGCTTTTCGAAATAAAAAATAGATTACCATAATGGCAGGATACTCTTTAATTATATTAAAAGAGAGGGGAATATTAGATTTTCTATATAAGCAAAAAAAAAATATATGATATGATAATGGATGTAAAGATATGAACAACACCCCTCAAATCAAAGATGATAACACAACTTTGATGCATAGCAAAGATGCACATCCGTTTGATTAAAAATAAATAAATAACAGTTAGACACTGAGATACAGTGATAGACGTTTAACTGTTTATGAGAGTTTTCATGATTGAAAACTGATTTCGGAAAGGTTCCGAGAAAATCCATAGAGAATGGATTGTGACGAATATATCCCAAAAATATGGGACATGAGCAGGACAGAGTCGTATAATTGATAACAACAGTGATAACAAAAGATATCAAGAAGGTTTGACTTAAAAAAAATCTTTAAGAAACAACCAAACATAGCATCTG
The DNA here is from genome assembly GCA_023529315.1 of Papaver bracteatum. Lineage (NCBI taxonomy): Eukaryota > Viridiplantae > Streptophyta > Magnoliopsida > Ranunculales > Papaveraceae > Papaver > Papaver bracteatum. The sequence goes on from JAJJWX010002463.1 coordinate 71,580, forward strand.
ACGGTTCCCATTAGTCATGGCTATAGATGGACGTCAAAGAGAGTTTTCGTGAAAGAAAATTGATCCCGAAAATTATGGTGTGTATAGATCATGAAAATACACACGTATATGAGAGATATTTTGATTACCAGAAATGGCAAAAAGTTCGAAAATGTAAAATATTTTCGGAATTGATTTGTATGTTCTTGAGTCTTGACAGAATGAACAAACAAATTTTGAGAACAAAACTCAAAATTGACAGAAGTATTGACAGAGAAAAAAAAATGTTTCATGAAAACAAAACTCAGAAATAACTAAGCTATGTTGAGACTCATCTGTCACCTAATGGGAATAGGTGAGAACGAATACATCAATTGATTTTGATGCTATTGCACAGAATTGAAAGCATATATTGATGCGATCAATAGTTTTGTAACTAGGACAGCACAAAAATGTAAACTTGATGAAAAATACCTTTAGTGCTAGATACCACTATCCTTATATGCAAGATCGTGGCCAACTCTCACCGTTGATTGCTCGAGAGCAGAAAGAGCATAAAAACTATTTTAGATTGACAAAGAAAAAATAAAGAAAACGTTTGTTGATGCAAAAACGAAAACTTTAACTTTGTTGCGGAAGCGATTTGAGCGGATCTCCCCGCTCTGATACCATGATAGAATACGGGCATCTAACTCAAAACCAATTGGCAATGAGTGGAGAGGCCCTAATAGATTATAAACTGCAGGATCTTAAATAACCCAACCATGTGGGACTAATAATCTCAACACGCCCCCTCACGTGTAGCATCGGCGGGTCTTACAAACACGTGGACAATTAACTCGACACAAATAGCCTGCTCTGATACCATAATAAATTATGGGTATCGAGGGTTCATAGATCGGAAAATAGAAATCAAAGAAGACCATGTTTAAAGTGGTTCGGCACTAACGCCTACATCCACTGAAAGAACCCCGTAGGGTGAATTAGATTGATCTCCAGACTTTGATGTACTGGGATGATTTACATTTACATGATGAATCCTATTTATAGGATTCAAGAAACAGTAAACCTAGACTAACAAACTGTCTTGACTAAACTTATCTAAGTATAACAGCTAGCTACAAACTAGCTTATGGAGACTCGGTCTTCTTGACTCTCTCTTGTGCACTTAATTTCTTTTCCATACATCTGTTATACTTTAACATTTTTTGTTGCTGGCTTCGCTCCATATGTGAAATCCTGGTAATTTAGAGCTGCCAATTTAGTGATTTTTTTTTCTTTCAGTTTTACAGTTTAGAAGTATGTGTTTGCGTTTTGCCTTCAGTTTTTTCCCTTACTTTTCTCTATACAGGGAAGCGAGAGGAACTGAAGTTAGGGGAAAAGAGGCCTAAACAAATCCACGTTCAAGTAAGATTTGAAGTCATTGATCATGTACAAGAAAGTGTTGACCTTAAAGCTAAACTTGAGTCTTATGTGGACTTGTTTGGAATGAGTATAAAAGTCAATTAAAAACAAGATTGGCTAAAAGTAAAAGTAATTTCAGGGACAGATGAATAAGGCCGTGAGATAATTGAAACAATGAGCTTCAAATGCTGAAGCCCAAGAGGTGGATGCCAAACTTTTTCAGGAAATTTTGTTTAGAGGTGGATTGCTGTACAAAATATCCAACCTCAGCATTGTTTGCATCTGTTGAACCCCTACGGACACACTAGCATGGGGTGCACCCTACCTAGTACCTACCAACAGTTATATCTTGTCGGGATTTTTTTCAGTACCAACTCTTCCTTATACCTAGAATTATTGGAAAAATAACCTTTTTATTTTTGCTATAAGATACGGAGAGAATAATCAATGCTAGTAATTGCTAAAAAAAGGCGCCAATTCGAGGGATATAGGGTGTACATGAGAAACAAAGTTTGAGCTACACCAAGACCAACACATGAGTGATGATGCAAAGACGCTTGGCAAAGCATTCTCATTTAGTCCTCTTCCAACACAAAGTTGATACCAAGAAAACAGATTTGCTTTATATATTACAGGGGCAAGATCATTGCAAGTCCAAGAACCAGCTTTGAAGTAGGCGTACCAAGAGCTGCAAACAATGTATCAGAGCACATACGGTCGCATCATCTTCCAACTTGATACCCAGAAAACCTATTTGCTTTATAGATTACAGGGGAGAAGATCACTGGAAGTCCAAGAACCAGCTTTGAAGTAGACGTTAACAAAAGCTGCAAACAATGTATCAGTGCACAAACAGTCGCAGACTATTCTAATTAAATCAGTAAAGCTAGCATTTTTCTCGAGACACGGCCCATGGGGACGAATCTCGAGACACTAACGATGTAAAGCACTAAAGCTATCATTTTTCTAATGGAGAAACTAAAACAGCCTAAATGAAAAAGACAGACAGTAATGAAATGCAATCCAAAAATGTGACCTGTAGTATTAGCTGAAGTGCATTTGTCAATAAACTAAAATACCAAGCCTATAGTCCTTGGCCTGAGATGATCCACATGCCACATAATGGCCTCTTCGCTCTAGATTCAGAAATGAAGACAATGTCAGATTTATGTGCTAGGCACAAATAGTTCAGGTGAGGTTCAGTTGGTTTAGAACCAATGCCCTGACAGTTCCAAGAGAGTATAATCACTGTGCCAAATGAAGCAAGAAGACAATCCAAAATAACAGAGAACAGTTCAGAAAGTTCTATGATACTAACAAGCATGTCCTAAAAGCAAATCAACAAGCATTTTATCACCAAGAGGGAACACGAATCTAAAATTGATGAAAGTCAAGCAATTTATCACACAGGAGAAATACAGGTTAAGTTTAAGAGAGTAAAAGCATACCTACGAGCAAACCAACAAGCATGTCATCAAAATCAAGTTTCTAAATATCAAGAATAGTAAGGGTGTAAAGCGAACCCTTCCATTTTAAAATTATTACCTAAAACATAAACTAACACCATGGATAACGCCAAACAATGGATTATAATCATATATGAACTTCAGAGTTAAGAGAAATATGAGAAGCAATAAATTAGCATGAGCAATTGGATAAATGACACATGGATACCACAAATATGAGAAGCAATAAATTAACATGAGCAATTGGATAAATGACACATGGATACCACATCTATATGGTTGTCTGGCCGCTACAAAATGAATCATATCAACTGGTTTTCAATCTCTACATCATTGGTAAACAAAAGTGCAAAGAAGGTCCATTAAACCAAAACACCATAATATAGTGAAAACTAAAAGAACGCATACAAGAAGGACCAATAATAATGGAATGCATTAAAAAATGCGAGGATTCAATTTTATGTTGCCCCACGAGAGCCCTCTCTTCTTAATCACAGCCAAGAATCACAAACATAAAATACTATTTCAGGCATTCAGAATTGAATTGTTCCACTTTCCAGAGAAAAAAAGGCTAGACTTACCAGGAAGGACAGGCAAGTTTAGCCCTACTCCCATTTTGAAGTATTTATAAGATCTCACATTACAAGTATCCAGAGAAACAGTGAGTATCCCACCCGTCACCCCCCTGAGAGATCCAACCCACAATCAGTCTAGCAGGATTGGCTAAATTCAAAAATCCAAACAATGCTAGACCTACCGTGGGTTGGATACCACGGGATGTGTTGTCCTGTTAGAATTAGAGCAACAATAGAACCGGGGATGGCACAAAGGAGAAACTTACGAGTCAATCATTGCATAAACATGACACTTCAATTAGCAATAACATGAACTTGATATCCAATAATTACCAGACAATCATGAACTTTGGCATGCACCACAGACACAAATTGCTGAATGAAACATATGTAGGAGATACTCCCTATAGTCATTTTCTAACTCAACAATGGTAGCAATATGAACCAGTTTGCTTTATCGATGATAGAAATCTAATACCAAACAAAAGGAAAAAAAGTTATTTTCTATGAAAGTCAAACCCAAAATTTAAGTAATTTTCCATACATCCACCAATAAATAGCTATTCCAACAACATATAATACTGTCAGATGGTACCTAGAAAGCTCCCAAGTAGTGGCAACCTATGAGGGGAGTAGCTGAGGCTCAAACCCGGGTCATCCCCCAAGCCAATGTGAATGTTGGGATCAATTAAAAGAAATTGTACGTAAAGAATTCTATTCCAGCCTTCCTGGATGCGTCCATGGTCCAAAATTCAGAAACATGTCTTCGATCTCAACCAAGGACGGACCCAGGAGGGCTGAAAAAGAAAATATTACCTACAACTTATGAAATAAGGTAATACTAAGTTAGATTGAACATCCAAACAAGATCGGGTGTCAGTTGTAACCAAATTATCCAATAATTTCAAAATCAAGAGTAAAAATCTTAAAAGTTCCTCTCATAGAGCTGGGATTACCAGAGGGCAGGTTTTTGGCCCATGATTACACCCGAAAGTTAGGCGGACAGTGAGCCTAGCATTTTACGAACAGATATTCTAGACTGACTGAGGGCTAATCCCGCGGGTAGTCCCGCAAGAGACAAGCCCTCAAGTCTAGAGTTTCCATTCGCAAATTAATAACCAAAAACTATTATCCATCAGAACACTATGATGATGGGAAAACAAAAAGAAACCATATAAAAAGAGACAAAAAGTGAAAGTTAATGAAAATGAGTTTGATATCGGAAATGTGAGATGGAATTAGTAGACAAATCGGGACTGAATTAAACCTGTTGTCTGTGGATATCACATCCCTACGGTTGTCTAGCCTCTACCAATTGAAATACGAATCTCAACTGGTTTCCAATTTCTGCATCATTGGTATACACAACTACAAAGGAATAATACATAGCCTTCACACACAATAAATGCAATATTCTAGCAGCACAATTTCGGTTCCCGGCTAAAATCACACACTTTTCAACCATAATGTCTCCAACTCATGAATTTGCATCCACCACCACCACCTTTCAAAGTGGTTATAAAACTACAATTTCTGCCCTAAAAGAAGCTTTATAAAAGGAAATTTGGGACACAAAAAATCAATCAGTATATTGTACTGTAACAATAATCATGTAACTCAAAATTTCGGCAAAAATCTTCAGAAAATTAGTAAGAATTGTGTTATCAAATTATCTTCCATTCATAGACTATCTAATTCCTTGTATACCACCACATGTTTACAAAGGCTCATATCAAGTGTAGTTTTGACTCAATCACTGTGGGAAATCAAATCAATCTGATATCTATAATAAAAGAGAAGAATAGATAAACAAAAGATGCCTGATAATTTTGCATCATAGATTTACATACATGATTGGGGAGTATACTACTATGATTCAAAAGATGGCACCTAATTCATATTATCTTCATCTCTAAATCAAGAAAATCAAAGAGATTCAATTCTATAGTGCCCCACTAGAGCCATCGCTCTTTATAATCACTGCCAAGAATCACAGGCATGAAATAAATAAAAATCAGAAAAATGCAAGAAAATCAATTTGAAAACAAGAAAATCTCTCCTTAAGATTGACAGCAACCTAAATTGCATATAAATAATAGCTATCCCAACACATGATTAAAAGCCATTACAACTCGGATCAAAGTTGAATACTTATTAGTTATCGAGGACACAAAAGATATAGTATTAAAACTTTAGAACTAAGATATGAAGGAAAGAGAGAAACATGGAATGATGTCATCTACAAGAATTGTGGTTATCCTTTTTATATACCCGAATATAATTTCATGTTAACTTGTATACGCATACATGTTAAGGTTCATTAAAAAACAATTTTTTGCATTGGAAACAAGATTTGTTTGTTTTATTGCATTGAAAATAGTAAGATTTGTTTATTCAATCTTAATAAAAAACAAATCTTGTTTCCAATGCAAAAAATTGTTTTTTTTAGTGAACCTCAACATGTATACGGGTATACAAGTTAATGAACTCAGCCACATAGTTCTAATTGCAACATCCGCACATGTAGCAGGAGAGATGTAATCCATAATGTCGTATGTCATTAAGTATGATTGATCACCATGATGTCAAGTACAATGTCGTAATGATGAACTATAACATATGCTTCAGCATAAACAGGGTAACTAAAAATGAGGTTTAGCTCGCTGGCATCTCAATCATAAGCATACAATCCAAATAATGACATCATAAGGCAGTGAGTCATTCTAAATATGTGAGCATGTTAACATACAACAACATCATAGGAATTGCTAATTTATGAGATCATGTTATCATATCTTATCTTATACTTAAATAATGACATCAATAGCCACATAATCAAGCAGTAACATATCTACGCTTCCAGAATAAAGATAAGCTTTCATATATAAGTGAATCAGAACTGCGTTGGCTTACCTTCCTACTCTTCAAATGGTAGAAGTCAATAAGATCATCAGGTTGTGCATGAGAAATCTGAGCCTTAGATTTAATCTCTTCTGTTACACGGAACTGCTTATCTGCAAGCATCTTGACTAAACTGTCGTGGCACGACTCTAACCATATCTTTTGTTATCTCGTCTCTGGTCTTGCAGAGCAATCTTATGCAAAGAACAATTTTATCATATGAAACATTGTCAGTTGGGTGAAGAAGGAGGGAGGAATGTCCAAGTTGCAGCATAGAAACCATGACTAACAAAGATTGGGAAGATGCTTCAAAAACTTCGGGTTTAGATGGTTGAACCGCTTCCAATCTCAATAAGTCAGTGTACAAGCCACGACTGCTCCAAGGAAAAAGTCACCAGTAAGAATTAAAGACCTCAAATTGCCAGGAGAAGCCAAGGATCCTTGAACAAGAGTAGGAGGAGATATGGCAGTTTCTGAGGCAGCGCTGAGCAGTAGCATAAGTACCATCAACAAGAACTACAGGTCTCCTAGAAGATACAGTGATGGAATTTACTTGCTGGGATGGTTTTGAAGTATCTGCTCTATCTCCTTTTTCATTCACTGTGAAAAAAGGCAGGTTCCCAAGACATTGTTTGATGATGGCATGCCCACTGTGAAAAAAGGCAGATTCCCAAGACATTGCTTCAGAAAGTGAGAGACAGTACTCTCCAATGATCCAGAGGGCACACGAACATACACGTGCTCCACGTATCTGGTAGAACGAGTCCAGGAGCCTAGTTATGATTGCAACCCTATGTTTAGGGTTGGTCTCAATAATCTCGTGTGAAAAAACAACCACATCAACTTGAACAACTTCATCAATGTTTCGAGGAGTTGTCAGTTCAAAAGAAATGTCAATTGTCTTCCTTCGAACATCGAGATTAGGGCTTGCAAGTTCCCTAAGTTTAGGGCTGGTCTCAATAACCTCGCGTACAAAAACAACCACATCAATAGCTGAAGCAACACCCAAGAAATCCATCAATAAATGAACCACAGTGCTGGCAACTTCAGGGAATTTTACGGCACAAGAATGAATTTCTTGAACAAACATTAATTGACGGTAGTCTCCATTCTTCTAAAGCTCGGTGCTCCGAGTCTTCCCAACTTCCTTCTTCAATGCTTGAACAACTTCATAAATGTTTGAGGACAATGCCAATTGTCTTCCTTCGAATATAGAGATTAGGGCTTGCAAGTGCACTAAGTTTAGGGTTGGTTTCAATAACCTCCCGTACAAAACAACCACATCAATAGCTGAAGCAACATTGCTATCACCCAAGAAATCCATCAATACAGTGCTGGCAACTTCAGGGAATTTTATGGCACAAGAATGAATAGCTTGAACAAGCATTTGACGGTTCTCAAGCTCGGTGCTCTGAGTCTTCACAACTTCCTCTTCAGAGCTTGAACAACTTCATCAATGTTACCAGGAGATATCAGTTCAAAAGTAATGTCAATTGTCTTCCTTCGAATATCGAGATTAGGGCTTGTAAGTGCCCTAAGCACATCCATGATCATATCAACCATAATCTCCCTGTGAGAAGTTTTGAGCTCATTTAATCGATCAAGCACAATAATCTTAACATTGTTATCACTCTAAGATTGTAGAAGTTGACACTAGGTGCTGGAAGCAGCCCTGATAGCCATTGGTGCAGATGAAAGTGAAACGACGGTTCCAGCACATTCGTATATAACAGCATTAGAAGGTTAGCAAGGAAATAATAATCTTAATATATCTCACCTTCTCTCCACGATTAGTTCTGCAAACTGTTCAGATCAATTCCAATACAACCATCGGAAGCAACTCTCCCCATTCAGGAATGCTAATCGAACGTTCTTGAGCACAAGTGAACAACATAAGAAAGGCATTTCTTTTCGCAGAGGGATCTTGCTCATATGAAAGAGCTTTCTCAATCATCTCAGGTGCATCAACAAGAAGCTGCTCACCTTGAGGAAGTTTATAAATCGACATAACTGCCAAAATTGCATTCTTCTGATAAAAGGATGGCAGTGTTCCAAGTTCGCCAATATAGACGGGATCAAAACCTCGATAATTTCAGTCTCATTCAAACAGACAAAGAAATCTAAGTGCAACACCACTTATGTATTCATTTGGATGATGAAGATTATTTCTTAAATTCTAACAAATCAAGATCATCTTAGGTAATCTAACAAATCAAGATCATCCTAGGTAAAACTGTTTTATCAATAGTTTCTAAATAAAGAAGTAACAGTTTCCGTTGAGGAAGTGTTTCACCATTTAGTAATAACATCACTGCTTTTTTTTATCGCTTTAACCTTTGCAACAACATTGCTTCCTTCTAACAATGTTGATTTCATTAACAAGCGCTAGTGTTACCTTGTCGAAATGAATCAACAATACAAGATTTCTCCATCTACAAAATCAGATCTCAAACATAATAATCCCTAATTTCACAAATTCCATACGCAAACAATGTTTGCTTCGACTAACAATCATCAAACCTAACAAAACACGAATCAATAAAAAATTCTAAAAATTGAACAATCAGGTCTGGTCAAATTTATTCAAAATTCACTAACAATTATGAAAAATCTCTGTAACTTCATTCAGTATCAGCACTCAAAACCTGACCAAAAGAAAAGGAATCAAATCGAGACCAAAACTGACCAAAACATACCTTGAAATTCGATTACCCTGAAAAATTAAATCTGTAACCAGATCCGCGAATATGAAATGCGCGATTAGAATAGAGGGAGATCTCAGATCTGAGAATTTTGGGCGACTGCGAGAGTATGGAGAGGTGAAGAAAAATGGGAGTGTTCTTCTGAGATCTGTGAATTTTGAAGATTTGGATTTGGTTTATGTTTACTTCGAGAGTTTAAAAATAGAAATTGTTTGTACTTTTTCGTAAATTCACTGATTTTTATTTTCACACCCGATGTTTCTTTAATCAACACCATCTTTTTTTCCTACACTTTGTTTACACCTCTACCACTTTGTAACGTTCCGAGGAGAAATGAGGATTGTTTTTCCCGACTTTCCCCATCTTGTTAGTCATAATACCAGGAGCAGTAACTCTCATCATCCTCTATTCGATGATGAATTATCAATTTCTGAGATAGATATTCTACAGATTCCCGGTTGATACGCTCATGAGGCTCAAGTGTGTATGCAATCTTTGATTCGAAAAGATGACCACTTGATTGATTTACACCTTGTCAATTTTCCTATCCCCATAGGAATTGCCCGTAACCTTGTGTTTGTCACTTTAAAGAATCATACACATTTTATGAACTGGCATGTCCTAATGTGCTGTGTATCAAAAATAACAACACAACTTTTTCAACTCAAAAGATGGAAACTTACTGATTTCTTTTACGAATTTGCTTTTGGTCTGATGGATTTACTAATGGGGATTTTAAACTTGGATCTAAATACTTGTAAGAGAAGGATCCGTTGACATGGTTAATTATCATTTTTTCTACCAAACCCAACCGGCAATGAATTTAAAGCTAATATTTCATGATAGAAATACCGAACTTCATCATCCACAAATTTTAATTTCAACCGTTAATCTTCAACATTTGATATTCAAAATGGTAGACGGTGGTCTTATACATCTCGGAATGCTCTCATTTTTGGTGGGAGTGTAGAGACTTATAAGAAGAACATGTCATCAAAAAATTAGCCTCAAATTCATTGTCCATTGGGTTTAGTACAGAAAATGACGCTAAAATGTCAAGATGATGTCATTATAACCAACCTCAACAGATCCAAGATTATGTATTGGCAAGTGTGCCCTTAGTAAAACAGCTACCAATAATGAGTATGTTATGACCAAGGGCTCTTCCAAGCACAATCAATAGAGAATTGAAATAGAAATCAAAAACAAATGTAAAATAGACACACAAACAACACACGTATTTATAGTGGTTCGATCAAGATGATCTACATCCACTTTGGAAGACGACGATAACGTTGCACTATGATTTGAACAAGTTTACAATGAGTATTCACTCCCTTACACTCTCTGAAGAACAAGCCTACAATGGCTTCCTCACACTCTCTCTATCTCTATGTTTCTCACTGAATATTTGGATGATTTGAAATGAAACTAATGAAGGTATATATAGGTTGTAAGTCGACATACTCGACAACTCACTAATGATCATCTCCACTAGACATCTACACTCCACCTACAGCTCGTTAACAATAGCCGAAAGGTTCCAATTGCCCCACTAGATGAAAGCAACAAAGGTTCCATTGGTTAATAGCCGAAAGCTATTAATTATCTCCACTAGTCGACATACTCAAATCTATCTCCACCGAAAGTAACAGCCGAAAGTTCCACGCTTGAATAATCTATTCAAGTCATATCTTACAAATCTCCACCTTGACTTGAATACCATCACCGCTCATCATCATCGTCTTCGCTCAGCCACACAAGGGATCTCAACACCTGTTGACACCAACCAAGTCCAAGCAATGCTTGAACTTGATACTTGGAACTGGCTTCGTCAACATGTCTTCATGGTTATCCGCTGTAGGAACCTTTAGCATCGCTATCCTACCTTCCTCCACTGCATCCTTGATAAAATGATACCTGACATCGATGTACTTCGTTCTCTCATGATACATCTGGTTCTTGGTCAAGTGAATGGCACTTTGACTATCACAGAACAAAGTTGCATTCTCTTGCTTGAAACCCAAATCACCAACCAAACCCATCAACCATATACCTTCCTTCACCGGCTTCGCTGCCGTATGGAGCTCTGCCTCAGTTGTAGACAATGCAACTGTTCTTTGCAAAACCGACCTCCAACTGATAGTACTACCACACAATATAAAAGTATAACCTTTCAATGACCTTCTTCTATCATGATCTCCTGCATAATCAGAATCAACATAACCCACAACATTTGTCGAATCACCATAGTGTTTATCAAACACTAAACCAACATCTGTACTTCCCCTTAGATACTTCAAAATCCACTTTACAGCTTGCCAATGAGCCTTCCCGGGACTTCCCATGTATCTACTTACCACACTCACAGCTTGTGCGATATCCGGCCTTGTACAAACCATAACATACATGATGCTACCAACTTTGCTTGCATATGGAACTCGAGACATATACTCTGCCTCATCTGCAGTTTGAGGTGATTTCTTTCTAGAAAGTTTAAAATGAGCTGCCAAAGGAGTACTTACTGGTTTTGCATCTTTCATACCAAACCGCTCCAACACCTTCTCGATGTAAGCTTTCTGGGACAAATGCAACTTGCCTTCAGCTCGGTTTCTATGAATATCCATGGCCAATATCTTCTTTGTTGCGCCCAAATCCTTCATCTCAAACTCGCTACTCAACTGCTCCTTAAGATTCTGTATCTCTGACATGTCTTTGCAAGCAATCAACATATCATCAACATACAAGAGTAAATACACAAATGAACCATCTTGGAGTTTCCTGTGATATACACAACTATCATACTTACTCCTGTCATAGCCATTTGCCACCATAAACGTATCAAAACGTTTATACCACTGTTTTGAGATTGCTTCAAACCATACAAAGATTTATTCAACAAACATACATGGTCTTCTTTGCCAGAACTTCAAACCCCTTTTGGTTGTTGCATATAAATACGCTCTTCCAAATCACCATGAAGGAAAGCCGTCTTAACATCTAGTTGTTCCAATTCTAGATCTTTCAAAGCAACTATAGCAAGCAATGTTCTAATAGAACTATGTTTAACAACAGGAGAGAATACCTCAATGTACCCCTTTTCCACAAGCCTTGCCTTGTACCTTATTCCTTCACCATCTAAAGTACCTTGTTTCTTCTTGAAGACCCATTTTCTTCCAACAATCTTCTTCCCTTTTGGTCTTGCAACTATCTCCCAAGTGCCATTCTTGTCAAGAGACTCAATTTCTTCAATTGCAGATTCTCCCCATTAACTGATTCTTCACCACCGATTTCTTCTTCATAGGTTGTTGGATCATCCCTATCTATGCTCTCACCCACTGCAAATGCATATGCAACCAAATCAGCATGGCTGTATCTCTGAGGTGCTTTAACTTTCCTACTTTCTCTGTCTCTTACAAGATTGTACTGATGACCTTGTGCTTCTTATTCATGGGCAGGTTCTTGCACAATATCTTGATCATCATCAACATCAGAAACAACAGTCTTATTGCTTCCTTGAACTTGCACCTCAAATTCCACCTTGTCACCAAGCTCCACCTTATCACTAACACCCTCTTCAGCTTCTCTATATAGTTCTTCATTATTTGGCTTCAACATCGATTGCTCATCAAATTTCACATCTCTGCTGATAAAAAACTTGTTTGATCTTTCTGCTGGACACCATAACCTGTAGCCTTTCACGCCCTTTGCATACCCAAGAAATATACACTTCTTTGATCTAGGCTCTAGCTTCCCCTCATTCACATGAGCATAGGCTGGACATCCGAATATCTTCAAGTCTTCATAGTTAGCATGCGAACCTGTCCAAACTTCATTTGGAGTCTTGCACTCAATGGCAGTCAATGGAGATCTGTTCACTAAATAAGCTGATGTGTTTGCTGCTTCTGCACAAAACTGCTTTGGTAACCCGACATTGGAGAGCATGCACCGTGACTTCTCCATTATGGTTCTGTTCATCCTTTATGCAATACCATTTTACTGTGGTGTTTTTCTGACTGTACGGTGTCTCACAATCCCTTGCTCCTTGCAGAACTCGTTGAACTCACCCCCACAAAATTCCAAACCATTGTCTATCCTCAAGCACTTGATTTGTCTTCCGGTTTGCTTCTCAACCATAGTCTTCCATTGCTTGAACTTGACAAAAGTTTCATCTTTGTGTTTAAGTATGAATACCCATACTTTCCTTGAGAAATCATCAATGAACGTCAACATATATCTACTACCACCATGTGAATCGACCCGAGAAGGACCCCAAAGATCAGAATGAATATAATCCTGAATACCTTTGGTGTTATGAATAGATGTACTAAACTTGACTCTACACTGATTTCCAAAGGCGCAATGTTCACAGAAATCAAGCTTGCCTGTTTTATGACCACAAAGCAATCCCTGCTTTCTCAAAACAGCCAACCCCCTCTCGCTCATATGCCCTAGCCGCATATGCCACAACTTGGTAGTATCATCATCAGAACTTGAAGAACATACAGATACATCACTTGTCACAAGTAGTACCTTACGATATAAATACCATTAATTCTCTCGCCCTTCATAATTGTAAGACTTCCTCTTGAGACACGAATAACTCCACCTTCACCTTGATACTTGCAGCCATTTGAATTAAGCGTACCCAAAGAAATAATATTTCTTCTCAAGTCCAGAACATGCCTAACTTTAGTTAAAGTCCTCACCATACCGTCATACATCTTAATTTGAATTGTACCTACACCCACCACTTTACAAGTGACATTGTTTCCCATAAGAACTTTACCACCTTCTCTAGATTGATAAGTAGTAAACCACTCTTTATGAGGACACATGTGAAAAGTACACCCCGAATCAAGAATACATCCGTTTTCAAGAGCTTTCGGTATGGTAGTGAGAAACCGCTCCATCATCACTTTCTGCTTCAACATTTGCTGCGGTGCCTTGGTTGGTATTTTTCTAAACGGTCTTCAATTTTGGACAATCCTTCTTGAAATGCCCCTTTTCCTTACAATGAAAGCAATAGAATTTACCGGATTTTGATTTAGACCTTGACTTTGATCTACTCCTATCAAATCCGCCTTTTTGGTTTCCTCTTCCTCTAACAAACAACCCATCTCCCTAATTATCTTTACCGTCGATACCCGTCTTCTTTAACTAATTAGAGTTCAAAGACGCTTTAACGTCTTCCATGGAAATTGTATTTTTTCCATACATTACGGTATCAACAAAATTTTCATAAGATGGTGGTAAGGAACAAACCAAACCCAAAGCTTGGTCTTCATCTTCAATTTTGACCTCAATATTTGCCAAATACAAGAGAATTTTATTATAATCATCAATATGATTTATAATAGACATTCCTTCATGCATTTTAAGAGTATGTAATTTCTTCTTAAGATATGAACGATTGAATTCTGATTTAGTCATATACCTCTTCTCCAACTTGTTCCATAGCTCGTCCGGTGTCGTTTCCGCCGCAACTACTCTCAAGACCTCGTTGCTCAAACACAATAGAATTAATCCATGTGCTTTCTCCAAGTGCTCATCTTTTTCTTCTTCCTTCAATGTTTCTGCTAGAGCCGTTTTCCCCTTCAAAGTTTTCACCAAACCTTGTTGCACCAAAACAACCCTCATCTTTAGCCTCCATAAATTGAAATCATTCCTTCCATCAAATTTCTCAATCTCATACTTTGCCTCCATCGTAGATCGCTTTTACCCGGAGCTCTGATACCAATTTGTTATGACCAAGGGCTCTTCCAAGCACAATCAATAGAGAATTGAAATAGAAATGAAAAAGAAATGTAAAATAGACACACAAACAACACATGGATTTATAGTGGTTCGATCAAGATGATCTACATCTACTTTGGAAGATGACGATAACGTTGCAATATGATTTGAACAAGTTTACAATGAGTATTCACTCCCTTACACTCTCTGAAGAACAAGCCTACAATGGCTTCCTCACACTCTCTCTATCTCTATGTTGATCACTGAATATTTGGATGATTTGAAATGAAACTAATGAAGGTATATATAGGTTGTAATTCGACATACTCGACAGCTCACTAATGATCATCTCCACTAGACAGCTACACTCCACCTACAGCTCGTTAACAATAGACGAAAGGTTCCAATTGCCCCACTAGACGAAAGCAACAAAGGTTCCATTAGTTAATAGCCGAAAGCTATTAATTATCTCCATTAGTCGACATACTCAAAGATATCTCCACCGAAAGTAACAGCCGAAAGTTCCACGCTTGAATAATCTATTCAAGTCATATCTTACAGAGTAGAAGTCTCCGGAGATTGTAATAATAGGGCCTCCTCCTCCTTACTGGGCTGCAAACAATTGTCCATTGAAATGAGCTCAAGGGCTTCTTGCATCCTTATATAAAAGCAAACGAAACCCTAATATTTCAGTAGAAGAAGTTTTACACAAGGGAAGAGACTGAAATTGGAGACCACCAGAGTGAGGTGGCGGTGTTGAGTGGAAAACCAGTAACCGGAGTTCGGCTTGCTGATTCTAAAATAAGATGGGGAGTTATGATCCTAGTTTGAGTTTTATATGGGAACCTTTGCACTTGGAGATCAAATATAAGAGAATCCACAAATCTTTGAAATTGTTGTTATAATGATTTATCCTCTCAAAACTATGTAGCCGCCTTTCATCCTACCCGTGTACATGTATTGGCCATCCTCCTTTCTTCTGGTAAGATCTGAATAATATAATGGGGTTTGATCTCGATGTCTTGCCCACAACACTGACATTTATATTTTGGCTTTTCAATGCAGAGATTAAAGATTCAGCTTCAACTCCGACTTCAACCTCAGCAGTAACACTACAGCTGCTGATTTACATCCCAAAAAGATCAGTCATGGACTAGTGACGTTACAAACTTACAACCAATATTATTGGGTGTCCGATTGTGGGAAGTGAGTGTAGATTTGCAGAGATCTCATTTTGGTAGTCATTGAATTAGAGAACCTTTAAGTTTTTCAATGTATCCAATTTGTTCTAGTTGGAGTTTTTTAAAGGTGTATTCATATCTGCACATTGAAAGATTAATTAGGAGCTTAATTTCAATTTTTGGAGAAAAATTTCTTTGTAGACCTTATTTGCACTACAAATAGTAGAAACTCTACTAGAAATGCTTGTCAATAAGAGTTACAATGGCTTGAGACTAGTTTTATTTTTGTTTTGAATATTACTTATGTATCTTGAAGCTCTTTAACACTTGAATTGATATCTCTTGCTTTTTTGTTCTTTGAATTACGTCCCATTTGCGGAAGTCATTCATACTTACCTGGTAATTTGGATCTGCAATTTTAGTGATTTTCTTTTGTTGAATTTTACAGTTGATGGTACGTGGTTGCACTTTGCCTTGTTTTTCCATGTTCCCCTCTTTGTGTTTCTCTCCTCTGAGCTGCAATGTACCTTTTTTTTTTTTGCAGGATTTGAATTGAAGCTGCATCTAGCTCATCTTTAAGTATCCATGCTTATTGCTCTTGTTCTTCTTTTCAACTTCAATTCATTTAGCGCAGTCAATGGTTCTCTCATGCTGTTATGTGGTGTGATAGAACTTTGTTTCGGCTGTAATTTGTTGCATAGGTGGCACCCTAGCTAATGGGGGGATCCAATTAGCAGCAGCTCTTTTATGTTTTGGTTAAAAGAAGAAAGGCATCAGGAGATGCATTCGAGCTCTTCACTTGTTTTTGTGAAGAAAG